>JAHVYB010000207.1:0-81391 GCA_020623695.1 Calonectria henricotiae
AACTTAACCTATATATATATAAATAGGATGCTTTCTTATTTAGCATTTAGTTAGATTTTACAAGGAGCAATAAGAGCTTTATATCACAATTATTTTAATTACAATTATCGCCTATAAAAACCCCAGTGGGGAAAAATGACTAGTTATAATAACCCTTTGTTCTTTTACCCATTTCCCTGGGCCGGGGGCTGGTGCGGGGAATCGAACCCCGGTCTCTGTGAAAAACACAGCGCGCTAACCACTGCACCACACCACCTTACTATTATATTAGTTCTTATTTATATAGATCTTACTTAGTTTTATTATTTTTTTTATAATATTTTTATTAATTATATTAGTAAAGATATTATATTACTTAGTACTTATTAATATAATAAGTAATTTTATATATAAAGGTATTATTACTAGGATAAGTATAATAACTATAAACTCTTTTAGTACTTTTATTAATACTTAGGAAATATTTTATTATAAAGGTAATTAAGTATTATATTATATTAGCTATATATTTATCTTAAAGTTTAAAAGATTAACTAAATTAGCTATTACTTTTAATCTATTCTTTAAGATTTTTATTTCTTTATTAAAAAGAGTATTTTATAGCTTCCTAATAATTATTATAATTTCTTTCTTAAATATTATTTCTTTCTATTTATTAAAATTATTTTAAAATACTTTAGTTATTTTATTATTATAATTCTTAGAGTCCTTATAAGAATAAATTATATAAATAAGGTAATTATTAACTTATATCTCTATAAAATTTAAGGGGTTCTCTTTTAATAAATCTACTTTTTTTTAGTTAATAGTTAGAAGGGGATTATATTTTATAATCTATTTAAGAAGATCTTACTTAATCTTTTCTTAGTTAAGATTAATAGTAATTCTAAGTATATCCTCTTCTTTAGATATCTTAGTAGTTTTATTATAATATTCTTTGTAAAAGGGATTATAGGGCAAATTATAGGATTTTCTATTATCTTTAGATCTAAGCTAATAGTAGGTATTTATCTAGATTAGTATTTCTTATAATAAATAAGGGATTTAATAAAGTCTAATAGAAGGTTTTTATTAAGAATATTACTTTCTAAATTACTATTAAACCTAAGAGCTTGCCTTTATAATTATATCTAAATATCTTTCTTTAGTATATATTTTATGCCTATATCTAATATCTCTTCTTTAGGGCCTTATTAATCTATAGAAAGCTTTATTAATTAGTATTAGATTTTAAAGGGAATAGATAAGTAATATTATACTAGTGCTATTATAGGGGGTTAGGTTGGTATATTTAATGATGCTTAATTCTCTATCTAATCTAGCTATTATAAGTTATATTGGTGGTTTCCCTAGGTTATGTGACCTAATAGCTTGCTGCCTAAGGCAGCTAGTCTTGTGGCTAATGGGGTTACAATGCTGCTATTTATAACAATTAGGAGATTTAGAATAATAAAAGTATTAGAGCTATTATATATAATAAGAGTATTAGTAATTTGCCTTTAAGTATAAATCTTATATACCTTTATTATTACTTTTTAGATTATTTTAATATATTTTATTATACTTAGTAAAAGTTTAAAGTTCTTTATTATTTATAGGTATAATTTAAATACTAAGAGTATAAGTATAAGGCTATTTAGGCTAGTAGTATTATTAATAGCTTTTACTATTGCCTAGAGAGCTTTTTTTGCTTTTATAGTTAGATCCTTTTATTGGATAATTATATATATATACTAGATTAGTATATAGTATTATTTAATTTTACTAATTAAATTATATACTTTAATAGGTATAATTAATATAATTATACCTCTTATTCTTACTTCTTAGTAAAATTCTTTACTAATAAAGCTTTTTCCTAGGTTAGTAATTACCTAATTAGATAGTCCTATATAGGTATTAATCTAGTATATCTTTATTACCTTCTAGATAGTTAGTATAGATATATTAGGTAAAAAATAGGTAATATTAAATATAATTACTTTATTAATAATATATAATATAGGTTTACTCTTAAAATATATAATATCTATAATAAATATAAAGTTGATTGTTCTATTGGTCAGGGCGAAAAGAGACCAACACTATAGTTGTTTAAACACTAATTGTATCCGCTCCCAGAATTGCCTGGTCGAGCCTCCTGCTTATATTCTAACCAAACATAAATATCTATAATAATATAATAATTAAATTTAGAATTATTTTAAATTATAAACTTAAATCTTTAGAGTACTTTAGTATTTAGCTAATATTTTTAGTAAATCTTAGTTAACTTTTTAATTACTTATCTTTCTATAGAATAATTAACTCTTATTAGTAGTTTATATAGCCTATTAATAAAAAGGTAATTAAATTAGTAGTATAATTACTAGAGTTTAATATTAATAAGATTATACTATACTAAGGCTTTTTTATTATTTAATAGCTACTATAGATATCCCTATTTTTATATAATAAGCACTTAAATATTACCTTATTTAAGATAATTATAAAGATTATAAAAGTAAATATTTAATATATTTATATTATATAGGTATAGAAGGAATAGTATATTTATAGAAATAATATAAAATAAGATAGTTCTAAATAATATAATAATATTTATTATACTAAGAAATAGCTATAGTATTTCCTTTTTAAATCTAATAATTACTTTTCCTATTCTAGATATATCTAGTTTAGTTAGTATAATTATTATTTATTATAATATAAGCTATTATTCTTAGCTATTAGTAGATATCTTTATAGCTTTAGTATTAGGCATAATACTATAGAATTTATTTAGGCTATAGTAATTATTAAGTATAAACTTTATTATTTTTTCTTATAATTCCTTTTAAAGATTATAAAAGGGGTCTTTTTATATAAAATAATAAATAATTACTTAATTTATAAATATAATTAAAATAAGGGGTAAATTAATAGTATTAGTAGTATTTATAAAATAAGTATATATTTTTATAGGAATTACTTTAAATTAATCTTTATTATTATTACTTTCTCTTTCTTCTCTAGTTTCTATATTATTATTAGACTTATTAAGTTTAATTAGATATAGGTTATAAATAGCTTTACTAAGGTAAAAGTCCTTTTTAATCTTCTTATATTTTTTATATACTTTTTTTCTTTTTTTTGCTATATATCTTATTAAGAAATATCCTTCTTTAAGGTATATATAGTATTTATTATTCTTTTAGTATAATTACTTTAAGGTAGAGTTACTTTTATAATATTTACTTTAGTATCTTAGCTATAAAGGTCCTTGTTAATTATTTTTATAGCCTTTATATACTTATTTTATTATAAATTATTCTTCTAATATAATTAGTATAGACTTAATATATTATATTAATATACTTATAATAAGGTGGTGTGGTACAGTGGTTAGCGCGCTGTGTTTTTCACAGAGACCGGGGTTTAATTCCCCGCACTAGCCCCCGGCCCAGGGAAATGGGTAAAAAAGGGTTATTGTAACTAGTCATTTTTCCCCACTGGGGTTTTTATAGGCGATAATTGTGGAAGGAAAGGTGCGTGGCTAGGAACATGTTGATATTACTATCTAACCCTGTTTCCACACAGGGCTCTAGGCTGCAAGAGGTGAGGGGTGTGTGTGTAGCTGACTTAGCCACCACCCCTTAACACTACCCCTCAGCCTAGGTTAACTTGCCTCTATTCCCGGCTTTTTAGTCTGAATTAATCTTATATATATTAGGTTTCTATTTTAATTTCCCGATATCCCACCAGTATTAATTTCCTTTAATAGGTCCTATGTATAATTATGCGATAAATTGTTTATGCTTTCTAGGTAGTAGTAGCTTTGTTATTCTATTTGCTATTATTTTATTTGTGCTAACTTGTTTAATTTTAAAGTATTCTTTCTTGGTTTTATTAATAATCTATTTATACTAAATATTAATATATTGGGTTTGTGTACTATTATTTTTGTTTAGTATGGCTAGTCTAGTATTTTAGCTATTTATAATTAGTATATTTAGTGTTATCTGGGGAAAACCGGTTTTTATTAGAATATTAGTAATCTAAATTATTAATATACCTACTGGGGTTAGGTTTATAAATTTGGTTTTAGTGGAAGAAGATACTATAATTGTCTACTTTTTAGATTTCCAGAAAATAGGTCTATTACTAATAAAGACTATATGTCTAGCTATAGAAAAATATGTTAATAGGTTATTAGCAAAAGATATATTTATATATACTTTTGGTTTTAAGTTGTGGATATTGTATTTTTCTCTAAGATGGATTGTATAGTTAGTTATTCCTTTGATATATTTAAGTAGGTATTTTATTATCTTATTATAAGTCTTAGATAGGTTTTTGTTTACTTTATATAGTTTCTATGTTATATATATAATATTAGGTTTAGTGCTTATTAAAAGATAATTTAAACTTTTAGTATATTATAGCTAATTCTTTATAGGTATTACTATTTTTATTTTCTTCTAATTTCTTGGAATTTTAATCTTTAGAGGCTAAGGTATTTTAATAGGATTAATAATACTATTGTAGAACTTTTTAATAATTCTTTTGGTATACTTCTATTGGTAAATGTAGATATAGTATCTAGGTTAATTATATTTGAACTGTAAGCTAAGGAATTGTTTTATTTCTCCTAGGTAATAAGTCTTAAATAGATTATTAATCTTACTAATTATAATTTGGACTATTTACTTTATTAGTACTACTACCACTATATTATTAATATATAGGATCAAGAGAACTCTATTATCTCTTTAAAATATATATACTTTTAAGTTTAATAGTATGAATCTAATTAATAATAATTCTTTCTTTGCTATATTAAACTACTAGGCTAGTGTAACTACTAAACTATAAAGTGTATAATTTAATTGGTATACTTTGTTTATTCTATCTTTAAATCTATAAGGTTAAATAATATAGATATCTTATTATACTAATATATTGAGAAATGCTATTATAATATTATATTAACCTATTTTATAGTTAAGGATTGCTACTATTAAGCAGAAAGGTCAGACTAATATAATATAAGTAACTACAGTATATAATTCTCTAATAGCATAATTATCTTCTTCTATATTACTATAAATAACCTATCTTACTTAAGTATATACTTCTCTAATCTCTAGATACTTAGTATTATATACCCATCTGCCTTAAATTGCAATAATACTATCTAAAAGGTCGACCAGATCTTATGCCTTTTTATCTATTAGGCTTTGGAATTGTTTTACTTTAGTAGGTCTTTATATTATATAATAATTATCTTGTTTTTTAGCTTATTTATATATCTTTAGAATATTAATTCTTATTTTAGTAAGTTAGTCTTAAATAACTAATATAGTAAATATAATATTAATTAGTTTATTTTTAAGGATCTTATCCTATTTGTAATAGTTAATAGTAAGATTAGAGTATTCTCTTTTTATATATATGTATTTTATATAATAGTTCTTTTGTAGTATATTTCTAAGATTAATACTAGTATTATTATTTCTATTTTCTTTATTACTAAACTAAGTTTATTGTTTCTATATAATATTAATTAGTATAAAGTTTATTCTCTAATTATCTTATTATCTAAGGTAGCTAATAAGTTTATTGTAATTATTTATTAATAGTAATATATTGTAGGGTAATTTAATTAATTGTATTAGTAGTAATATACTTAAACCTTACTATTTAAAGGATAAGGATTAGTTTTAATTATTAGATATAGGGAGTTTATATAATTTAATAAATATTTCTATAGATCTTAGGTAGGATAATTTAATTAAAAGTACTTAATAGTTATTATAGGTTTTATTAAGTAATTTAGTTTTCTCTAATTTTACTATATTATTATCTTTATAGTATATTCTAGGTATTTAACTAAAGGGTTCCTTCTATTATAGGATATTATCCTTATTATTAGTATTATAAACTTCTATAGGAAAGGGTAATTAGGAGGGACTGGGTAAGCCTCTTTTAGTATTCTAGGTTATTATTTTCTCTGTTTATATTTTTATTTATAGTTTTTATTAATTATTTATATTTTTATTCTAAGGAGGGAAAGGTTTAGTAATATTAGATCTTATAAATATTATTTGTTTACCCTTAAGGATCTTTGGATTAATAAGTATTACTTTATATTTAATTTTGGCTATATCTTCTCTTTTACTCTTATCTTTAAAGATCTTATAGAATCTAATATCTTGGGCATAAACTATATAATTTTGTTTAGGGATTTAAACCTAGTAAATATAACCTTGTATACCTTCTATGCTTATAAGTAAACCTTTTTAGGCTCTTAGTGCCATTTTATATGCTTTTGGTGTATATTTTGTATCCTTTTCTTAGATCTTTATATAAGTAGTATATTCCTAGGTATATATATATTAAATACTTAGATTATAGTTAACTTTAATTACTTTATATATAGCTTATAGAGGTGATTTATTGTCTATATTAGCTAATATTGGTAGTTGGTTAATAATATAGATTACTATGTCTATAAAGTATATTTATAGAAACTCTAGTAGACCTATTTTAATATATATAGTTTATACCCTTTCTATTATTACTTTTTCTATATATTTACTCTTTCTATTTTATTACTATAAATAGGGTACTAATTTATATACTGTAATTCCTCTTATATATACCTAATTTATTTTATTACTATAGAATTCTAAAGTACTATTAAATCTAAATATTTAGACTTTATATCCCCTACTATGGTTTTTAATACTATCTATCTAGTATTTTAATACTTTAGGGACTTTATTCTTAGAATGCAAAAAAAGAAGCTAGTAATAGCTTATATATGTATTAATTCCGTGGAGACTATGGTTATATTTGCTATATCCAGTAGGTTTATAGTTAATAATATTCTAATAAATATACAAGAGAAATTATTTTAGTTTTACTAATAGTATTTAATTAATTATAAAGTCTATTTTTACTATATGGTAACTTTTGCAGTAGAAACCTTTAATAGTCTTTAGATTAATCTTAATCCTAGCTTTTTTATATACTATAAGTACTCTATCTTTACTTATATAAGCAAGTTATTAATATATTAAACTATATTTTATTATTATTATAGTATTTTTTAGAAGTATAGTAAAATTAAATAAATATTTTGGTTTTATATTTACTAAAAATATAATATTATATCTCTATCTAATTAAAAATAACTTCTCTTCTATACTCTTAAGGTAGAGTTTATCTCTCCTTATATTAAAGCTAATACCTTTATATTTTAGTAATCCCGGACTAATTATATTTATTATTATAGTTAGGTAGTATTATATATCTAGGAGTATAAGGGTAGTACCTTCTATCTAGAGTTTAACTATCCTATGGCCTTTAGTAGCTAGATTGCCTCTATTACTAGAGGTTATTATAATTAATTTGGGTATTTTTACTAAGTAAGAAAACTACTTTTTATTATTAAAGTAATATCCCAAATAACCTAAGTTAATAAGAATATTATTCTTAATTTTATCTTTTAATATTACTACTATTAATAGTAATTTCTCTAATATTAATAGGTTCTTAGTTTTTACTATTAAAATTATTATTTTATTTAGTATATCTTTCTAGATTAAGGCTATTAATAGTAATATTACTCTAAATTATCTTTTTACTATTAGAATATTAATATTTCCCTTATTAATATTCTTAAAAGTATTCTTATCTTTAGAATTATTACTCTTCTTCTTCTTTGCCTAATTAGGTGCTAAGTAAGGATTACTCTTCTAGTATTTTATAGTTAAGTGCTAAATTCCTTTCTTTAAGGGACTATAAGTATAGTATATATCTTTATCTATAGATTATATTATATGCTTTTCTTTGTTATTTTATTGTTTAGGTCTTTTATTATTGGTAGTTATTGCTATATTAATACTACTATCCTTCTTAATATTAGCTTATTATAATAGGAAACTAACTATCTCCTTCTTTATAATCTTAATACCCTTATATATATTATAGGTCTAGTTATTATACTAAAGAGGGTTTATTTTCTTAATTTTATTTATTATAATAATAATAAAGATCTCTTTAGGTATTATTAGAAATTAAATAGTAATATAGTTCTAGCAATAATAAAGTTTATTAAGATAGGTATTAAGTATTAAAAATTTGCCTCTCTCTAGATATATAAATATTATTACTAGATTATAAAGTCTATCTTTTGGTATATATAAGATAGTATACTTAACTCTATCATATAATTTATAAGCTATATATTCTATTAGGTTTTAGCTATCTTAACTTAGTTTCTTTATTACCCTATTAGAGAGATAATTTACTAAAAATACTTAAGTTTTCTTATTTTCCTTTTTAAAAACCACTTTCTATTTATTAGATATAATCTCTAGGGGTTTTAGGTCTTTAGTAAAGTAATTAATAATATCTAATATATTAGTATTTATTTTAAATTTAATTTACTATTTATCTTAGTAATTAGTATCTCTTAATTTCTCTACTTATAGTATAAATATGCTTATTATGCTACTATCTATTATAGAAGGGTTTAAATATTATACTATCTTAGTATTAGGTATTATTACTAACTTCTCTTTGTTGCTTTTAATATCTTTTGTGTTATTATTGTTAATTCTTAAACCCCTGGTCTTTTAGACTATTATTAGCTAACTTATAGGCAGTGTATATTAAATCCGGTAATATATAGGGCAGAATAGGGTTTAGGGCCCTATGGGTTTAATCATTAATTTAGCCTAGTTTGGTTAGGCTGCCTTAGTATATTAGGTAGTTTTTGTTTATATATATAGTTTTAAGGTAATATAGCATGGAAAATATTGTAGTTAAAGTAATTATTAAATTATCTTTGTTATATATAGTAAGTGTGTAGGCTTATAACCTATGGAAGGAAAGGTATATGGCTAGGAATATATTAATATTACTATCTAACCTTGTTTCCACACAGGGCTCTAGGCTGCAAGAGGTGAGGGGTGTGTGTATAGCTAACTTAGCCACCACCCCTCAACAATAATTGTAACTAAAATAATTGTGATATAAAGCTCTTATTGCTCCTT
Organism: Calonectria henricotiae; assembly: GCA_020623695.1. NCBI lineage: Eukaryota > Fungi > Ascomycota > Sordariomycetes > Hypocreales > Nectriaceae > Calonectria > Calonectria henricotiae. Next base: position 9,045 of record JAHVYB010000207.1, read on the forward strand.
GTAAAATCTAACTAAATGCTAAAGAAAGCATCCTATTTATATAGGTTAAGTTGAGCAATTAGATAAGGGTTTTTAAAAAAAAAAAAAAAAAAAAAAATACTTATAATAATAAAGGTATATTAAATCTATAAATATACTTTCTTATATATTAGGGGAGGGTTTAGTATTATATTTTATAGTTCTTTAATACTACTATATATACTAAGTAATTATACTTAAGCTATCTTATTATCCTTTAAAATACTTTATAATATTTACTAGAATACTTTAAGTTAATTAAAGAACTTATAAAGAGCTTCTTATTATTCTATACTTAGGTTTTACTCTATCTAGGTATAAATATATAGAATTTACTATTTTTAATAGTATTTATTAAGAATTTACTTATTTTTAAATTCCTTTTTTATTTTTATAAATATTTAATTAAAGAGTATAGGTTTATTATTAATAATTATTATATTAAAATAATATTCCTTTGCTTTCCCTTTAAGTATAACCTAGAATACCTATATATATAAGAATTTATTAATATTTATAATTAGGTATTAATTATAAAAATATTTAAATTTTAAATTAAAGTTTTTATATTTTTTATTATTATACTTTAAATTATTAAGGTAGTTCTTTTTAAGCTAAGTAAAGTCTTTATTATTTAGCTTTTTATTTATTAGGATTTTTTAAGTATAATCTTAGGATAAGAAAGTTTATTAATAAAAGAATATTATTATTACTAATTATAATATTTAGAGTTAAGATAGATATTATAGGTAATATAGGGTATTTTAAAGGTATATTAAACTTTAGTTATAAGGGGTATTTATAGGTAATACTTATATATTTTAAGTTAGGATTACCTTAGTTTATATTAATTAGGAAGGTAATATTAGTAAAATTATAATTAGTTATAATAATATAGTATTTTATAATAATATTATTTGCAATTTTTATATTTTTCTAGTAATCTTATAAATAAAGTAAGGGTCTTAGTAATAGAATTAGAATTCTTTGTTAGTCTCTTTAAGAGCTTTAGCTTTTTCTTTTATCTGATAATAGAATTTCTTTTAATTAATAATCTTTTTAAGAACTTTAGAAATAGATTTTCCTTCTTTAGTAATTTTAATATTATAATTTCTAAGGAAGTTATAGAGTATTCTTACTATTCTTAGCTTCTTTTAGTATTCTACTTCTCTTTTACTAAAGTCTAATTAGAATATATTAAAGAGTTAGAGTTCTTTTAGGTCTTTCTACTTACTAAATATTATAAAATATATAATTTTAATATTTACTTTCTTTTTATTATAGATCTTATAATTATATACTAAGTAATAAAGTTTTTATATTTATAGGTTTACCTATAGAATAAGCTTTATTAGGATTAGAAGCTATTTAAGAAATTCTTTTACTTTATTTTAATATACTTTATATTTATTAGGTAATTAGAAAATAATAATATTTAGATTTATTTCTAATCCTTTAATATTAATATTATTTCTTTATAAACTTAATATAATTATATTAAGGAAAATATAATTAAGGGAATATAGGATTAAACTTCTTTAGTTTATTATACTCTTTTTACTTACTAAGGTAATATATAAGTCTATTATAAGTAGAATAAAAAGGATCTTTTATATAATAAATATAAGAAATAATTTTATATTTTCTTAGGTAATTATAGTAATTATAATTAAATAAGAATATAATATTAATTTAGATTAATATATAAGGTTTTATTGCTAATAAACTAGGTACTTAATAGTATATCTCTTTATTTAATATCTTACTAATCTATAGAATTATATTTATATACTTTCTAAGAACTAATTAATATAGGTAAATCCTAGGGGTTTATAATATAAATTAGCTAAGGTTATAATAAAGGTCTTTAGTAATTGCTAGGGGGTTTTTTAGTAATAGTTTTATTAATATCTAATCTTCTCTTCTAATCCTACTTAGGTGGGGTTATAGTATATCTACTTTGGCTAGGGGTTATATAGAGAGCTATATAATCGCCTTATAGGGCGTTATTCCTTTAACTGTGCTAATAAACTAATATTAATATTAATTTAGACTATTATAATACTTTTTAGTACTAAATATCCTTCTTTTTAAGGTATTAATTTAATATTATAATTAAGTAATAAAGACTTACTTTTTTAATCATATTATAATTTTAAATAAAAGGATTTCTCTTAATTATTTAAAATATACACCTTTTATTATATATATTTAGTATATATAGCCTCCTTAACCAAGGGTAATCTTAGGCACTCCTTTAATATATATATTACTTAATAATAGAATAAATAGCCTAGGTAAAAAGCCCTTTATTAGCTCTAATTCTACGTATAGTATACCTATATTTATATACTATTATAATCTTTATTCTCTTATAAGGCAAATAATTATAAATATAAGCTATTTAGCATAGTATTTATTAATTTATTTGAGGTTAAAGAAGAGGTGTGTTTTTAGTTATATTGGTGTTAAGGTGAGGGGTTTAGGTACTCCTTGGAACTTTTGTTGCCCCACTGTATGCTTTTTTTATATATGCAAAGCTTGAAATATAAATTTGGGATTGAACCGACAATTAACCCGAGGTTTGCATTATAACATTTATTCTGATAAATCACTTGGTCTTCATTTTATCCTTCAATCAGTCTACGACATGCAGAGCGACTTCTATTTCGAAATCGAGAATAAATATGGAGTACCTCTTGGTACATGAGGAACAATGACGATGCTTTATTGGGAGTTGTATTTTGCTGCAGTATCTAAGACGGCGGCCAAGACTATGTTGTTCAGCAATGTTCAGCAAGATAGCCACTTGGATGAACGAAACCTCGATATGGAAGGCCTTTTCTTATCTTTATGACATTGAAGATGGCGGTTATCCACCAGGCCTGCAGTTTACAGCGCGCCCTGTTGTAGGAGACGTATTTTCCTTGTTAGATCTAAATACCTAGTGTCACTCTAATACAACAATTAAAAGCTAACCGAAATTAAAAATAGCGTTTCGTGACGAAATACAGTTGTTTTCCAGTGTTGGACCAGCTCTAAGCTTAGCTAATAAACAGGCGATAATTAATTTTAGTCTGGAAGCACCCACAAACCACAAACTTTATTGACAAAATGTAAAAAAAGGCGCATATGTGAAATTTCAGCCTGTGATGAACCCCACCCCCCCCCCCCTCCCAGCTGTAAGACTTTCCGTATATTGATTTAACAGGTTTCTGGCTTCTTGCCATCACGATTTATAGCCCCAGGAGGAAAATAAAATTGGTCAGCTCCAGATTAGCATTGAGGCCTCCCTTCAACTAGAGCCACAACCCAAGAGACTGGGTAATTCTACCAGAAGAATGTCGGTACACTATTTGCAGAATAAACTGCCAGAGAGCGCTAAGCTTTGGGTAAGCGGCTGTATTTAACTCCCCTACAACTTTCTTGAATCGATTCCCCGGCTACTTTGTGGCATGGAGCTAACCGGAGAGTGTTAGCTTTTGAACCTTGGTCTGCTCGATGCAGAAGCAACTGAGCTGCTCTCTGGGTCTAATCTGCAGTTACCAAACAAGCCCGCGCGCGATCATGAACGGCGCGATTTGATTATGATCGCAGGCCTTCTCTTGCATCCCGAAGTAGGGTTGATCTTGTTCGACGTGGGTAGTGCCGAGGATGTAATTGAGTGTTGGCACCCGCTAGTTGTTGAATGCGTCCCGCGAAAATGGGACAAAGGAATACATAGCCTGCCTGCAGCCATTGAGGCTACTGGCTCTGGAACCATTCTGGATGTCAAGGCGGTTGTACTTAGCCACTTGCATTATGACCATGCCGGAGGCCTGGAGCATTTTCTAGACACAGGTTCGACAGCTTGCAGTATGGAAACAAACGCGCCAACTAACGGATCCAATACAGATGTAGAGATATGGTGTCACGAAGAAGAACTAAAGTACGCATTTTGGGCCTCTGCAACGAAGATCGACTGCGCGTATTACCCACACTCATATTTGTTACCACACCGATTCAACTGGAAGACATTTAACCGGGAAACGTTCAATATTTGGCAAGGGGTTACTTTGCACCATGTACCTGGACACACCTGTGGCTCCATAATGATGGAGTTAAGCATGGAGAATTCGGGAACGGTTTTACTCACGGGCGATCTATTCCATATCAAGGAGAACTGGGAGGACGGACGGCCACAGACGGGTTCCTTGTTGCGTGACTACTCGGCTTGGGCCAGGAGTTCACAGTTTGTAAAGCAGCTTGCTATGACCAAGAGAGCAAAGGTTGTGCTTGGCCATGAGTTGGTGTATTTTGAAAAGTTTCCGAAGAGCCCAGAATACATGAATTGAATTAGTACTTGATTGTGAAAACTGGTGCTTGAAATAATAAGTAGACTTTTGGGCTCTGATTTCCCCCCCAGAAGGTGGCAAGGCTCTAAAGAGCCGGTTTCTGGGCGTTAAACTATCAGGCAAGCAGTTTTTAAGTTTCGCCGCATCTTGTTGCCCTCTCTATCTTAGGCGGCGATTGGACAATGCGGCCATGTCTCGAAAATGTTCAATCTCCTCTACAGATACTCCCCCGTACTTCTCTACTTTTGTGGTAAATGGCGCCGTCTTAACGCTGCCAATTAAGGGCAGAGGGTTCAGCGTTGATGAGGGAGTGTCAAGTATGGGGAAAACATTCTTGTTGCGAAAATATTACCAGGTTTTGTCGTCTTTGCATATGGATAAAATAGGGCCCCATCAAGCGACCCTGAATATTGGCGGGGGATCGATTGAAATGTTGCCCACAATGATAATGGGCCAAGGCCCAACTAACTATTTAGTAAGGGTTTTAGTTAGCCCGTGTCCACGGACCCCGCTGGACCGAACACCGGTATCCACCCCCAGAGCCGGGCTGTTGTTGACCCGACTGCACCTCGGAGTTGGCATTCTAAACAAAGGCTCTCGGTAACTAACCCATGGACTCCGTTTTCCATATATATTTTGTCTCTAATACTGTCCTCCAAAAACGCATTCCCTCATCACTATTGTTTTGTTAAACGACTCCATCAATTCCTCTCCTATGCCTTGTTCAAAATCCCACCCCATGAAACCCAATTTCGTGTCTATTCCTGAACCTCCAGGATTACATTTCATTGGAAACATTACTGAATTCAAGTCTGAAGACTCCGTCAATGATATGAACCGACTTTATGCTAAATATGGTATTGTCCACCTCATTATTTGATATCCTAGAGGTCCAGTTCTTCAACCGACAGAGGTATCCAAATCGTGGCCCCAGCCAGCACAATATACGCTTCACACAGCAAGGTTATCAGTTAGGCTACAATAACCAATAGCCTTTTAAATCCAATATATCTCCAATAGCCTCGTGCAGCCCAATGGAAATAACCTTGATGCCTTTTTCCTTAGAAGACCTTGATCCTAACAACCGATATAAAATGCCTTTCTTACCCCAGCAAGCTTTGTTTTTCTCTCTTTTCTCTTCCATAAACACAACAATCAAACCAGCTGCAGCATACGTCAGAAAGATCATCACCGCAACTAAGCATTCTCTTTCTCTCTCACACACATGCACACATCAAAATGGCCTCCAACGATCCTGCTACTGCCCCCGTAAAATTCCAATGCCTTATCCTCCACCCGATTAGAGAGTATCAGCGGTCTGGTGAGGGCCATCGACGTCAACTTAGAGACCTAGGGCATTATACCTTCTTCGGAGATATACACACGATTGGACCATACGTTTCATGCAGAGAGTGGACATAGTGCATCCGCCGACTGGTGAGTGCTTTGAACTTCAATGCAAAGTGGGTAAAGTGAGTGTACCATGGGCTTGGTATGCTTCGGATAGGACTTTTAAGCACACCGATCATTGTCTGATTAATGCAGGTTAAATGAGCTCATGGCTGTTAGGGATAGGATTAAGTCTCCTTGGAGCATTCTCTGACCCAAGCAATGAGAATCAAGGCAGAAACGCCGCATCCCAAAACAAAAGGATGAACAATGAGCATCTTGTCAAATTTAAGACTAGCGGTGTCAAAATGGCAACATTGTCTTGCTTTCAAAATAAGTAGTCTTGGTCGGAAATTTGGTTGTCATTCTCTAAATAATCCGATGACCAAATATCCACTTATTCTACACGCTCCTAATGTAACTCAATAGGTCAATACAAAAATGGAAGGAAAGGTTTGCAGAGTAGATCTTTGGAAATTATGGGCTATGGAAGCCGCAGGATGCGGACATGTCTTCCAGTTTACGATTTAACAAATAATGCCGCGGCATTTCTCAACCCGATCTGTAATATAAAAATTCATGCTGGGCTGTTTAAATTACAATCATTTTGAAGTATTCCTCTCTACTTATCTGGGGGGGGAGCACAATTGAATCTACCTTTCCAGACAAATAAATCACTCACCTTCAATCTTGGACCTTACGTAAATCTCAAATTTCCAATAGCACTCTAGCACTTCTTAAGGTATTATAATTCTTTTTAGAATATGCTCTCTGGGTTATGATTTTATCGGAATTTCTAGCCGCCTTCAGTTTTTGTTGAAGTCTATCGTGACGCCAAGAATACCTTCATGAATAATAACTAAGCGGCACAGCCCGAGATCTGCAGTCCGCAGCCTTTTTTCCAAAGACCCACTTAGTATGTGAAGATGTCCAGGAGTTAATTAACACTCAATGTCCCAAGCAAAAACGTGAATTCTTTGAGCAAAATAAGGCGAACAGATGGGCAATAGAAGATGTATGATAAACGTGACTCTTCTTATGAACTGAATGTAGGCTTAACTAAGTATTGCAACCGAAATTTATAATACAATGCGAGTGTAATAATAAGACAATTTGGGGCTCGTATGGCGCAACTCTTGGACTGGCCGTAACAAGTAATGAATCTCAGTTCATAACCTTGGCGTATAAAACACATTAAGAATAGAAATTTCAACTCCGCAAATTTAATATTTCAAGTTGATAAAGATTAGTTATTACGTACTAGAAGGAGTTTTGGGACGACTTTGCGCTTTTTCGATCCAGGTCCTTCATCCGTACCAACTCCATCTCGTCATTCTCAGCATATTCCACAGTATAGGATTGACTGTAAACAATGCCCTCTTGACCACGGTAGGGATCTTCATTGCTTTGTACGTCCCTTGATCGTAATTGTATGCTCCTATCGGTCCGCGTCCTGGGAACATTCCTATTATATTCGTTTGAGTAGGCTCCGCTGGTCCCAAACATCCTAGGAAATAGCCGAACGAGAAGAAGGCGAAGCGATGGTAGACAGTTGCAAATAATTCCGACCTGAATTTCGATTGTTGACCACAGTCCGCTGTCGTGAAATTCCCAGGTGGGATTTTTCGATCCAGCCCCAAATTTCACTAAACTTCGGAGTCTTAGAATGCTGACAATTGAGACACTGAGAGGTGTTAGCAACTCCATTGCACTTTTAAAAATGGCCAACTTACAAAAATCCAACAGAAAACATGACGGAGACGCCTATTTTCTTTTTCCAGTCCAATTTCAGAGACTTCAATTGAAAAAGGGGGATTCCAAGCATCCAGCCATCAAGCGCAATGCTGATTGAAGCATTCGACCACCCGATGGCATTGACGTTCATACACGAACCAGCGTGTTCTCCATCCCACTCTTCCCAAAAGAAGTTTATGGGTTTGCATTGGAATATAGCGACGAAGACGAATATTATACCAAATATAATGTTGAAAATAATAGTGCCCCAGATTATGCGCCGAACCGATTTTGCGGGGAAAATTCTGAGGAAGAAGAATAGCATCGCGAGCTTCAGGAGCATAACATCCGTAAAATACACAACCTCGGACAAGTAAAAATACTTTCCAAACTCGTAAATTTTGTTTGGGGGTATTGTCCATATGTCGCGCCCAATTCCATTCGGGAGGAGACCTCTAGTACCTAATACCGTGATGGGGATGCTACCCACGACGCAGACGAGGGCAAACCAATCGTCAAGCTCCATGCCGATTTTGGCGTAAACCTTGAATGCGAATCTCTGTATTATGAAGGCAGCTGCGATGACTTGGAAAGAAATTAGTACGGCTCGATATTGCGGTTCTTTATTTCTAACGGGCATTCCACAAAGCACCGAGGTAGCATTCTTTATGGCTATATGGCGATTAGTTGAAATTCAAGTACTCAAAATATGGAGAGCATACAGAGAGCTTGCTTAACACTACACGCATTGGTAACGCAGCTGCCTATTTCTGCCTGGAGCGATTCCGTTGTACAAATACAAGTCATGTTCGTAGGAAGACATGCTGAATTGGATATAGATGACTGAAGACATTGTAGCTAAAGGTAATTGTTAGAAGTAGTGCTGTGGTTTAGATTTCTGGACATACTCCACATTTGGGCAATGAGGAAAGGTCTGGAGTCGACTGCACTTTTGGCACAGCCGCAAAGCCGAGAGCCACAGATGCCCACACACCCCAATGACAACGCATATTGACAGGTATTAAAGAGAAATGAAGGAAATGGGGCATGGTGAAAAGAGTGGCTTCTGCAATGATATATATTAAGATTCAGTAGACAAGCCCTTGAAGGCAAACGCCGGAGTGGCGTTTGACTGGGAACTACTGATTCAGGCCAAACGAACGGGGATGACATGTCCGAGCGGCGCCCGATGGGAAGTGTTTATTCTACAACACGGGTACCATCCCTCTAGCGGGAGGTCAAGGCGCACCTACGATTCGTGTCCCCCTCACCAAAATGCGCCACCAATGGGCCAGCCCATGGGTCTGTTGAGCTACTTCTTAGTCCTGCCTCGCGCTGCCTCGCAATGACCCGAGTATTTGAACTAAATAGTTTAGTGCAAATCATCCTCCAGAGAACTAGACGCTCGATTAGATCAAGATGCTTGAGCGGGGTGCCCGTGCGCGACCTGTCCTCGTCCACAACCTGGGCAACAGAATTCCCCGAACATCAGTTCCATGCAAAAGGTTCATGCCAAGGTCCATTTCAAGTAATCGTTGACTATACTAAGGACGCCACGTCTGTGCCAGTTTTTCGATACCCGTCGAGAACTTGAATCCCCTGGCTGGTTCTTGGTAAGCCACGGGCTCAGGGGTCAGGGTGAGTACCTGCGATCGATGGCCAACTCGGCTGGGCATGCGGACAATTCTTTCTGGCGATTTACAAAGTAAGTTTCCATTCCTCTATATTTTCATAAATCAGTCTATGAAAATCATGTCTTGGACCCGGTTGATAAATCCTTGCCAATGGCTCCCAAAAAAAAAAGTCATGCGATAATAAGGAGGTGACCCGAATTAATTCATCGGAATTAAGTTGAACAGCTCCGAAGTCAGATCGGGCCACTCGACCAAATTTAAACTTCGACCAATCATGGAACTAAAGGGAAGTGGGTTCGCACTTGTGACGCCACATCCAAGTAGGTACTGAAGTCTGGACTTCATGACAATTGAACGAGCCAATGAAAGGCCAGGAATGCCATCCCTCGATGACAAGAGAAAACTTACGACAGCCCAGATCAAAGGGCACATTCAGGGGAATCGCATCAACAACTGCGTTTCAAGAGTCAAATATCTACATCTCTCATCCACACAAAACAAGCGTCATAAATTATTCTGCGAACATTGGTTTCAGAGCCCTTCCCTCTTCATTCTTTTCTTCAATCGTTTTGCAAATGGGTCTCTGATATGCACCAAATGCCCAAGCTTGAGGCGCAGCATAACTGGCTAAAAGTTCTGATTGATTCAATACCCTAATCTAAGAACGATTTAATATCCCTTTGTACTGAGTGAGCTTAATTTAGAACATTAGAGCTTCTGTATTACACATATGGGTGACCAGATTCAATTTTCCCTATTAACACTTATCTCAAATATTTATAGGCTTTGCTGAAGACTCACATCCTACCTTAGTTCCTGTTGCGTAGAATTCGTGATTGCTCGTTTCTTGGCTCGGTATCGATCACCAGACTCATACAAGCTTAGTAGTGCACTTGGCGCCTGTGTTGTACTTTTGAAATCTAGTCTCCATCCGTGAGCCTGATTCCAGAAAACTTCTTGCTTAATAACACACCTCGTTTCATAAGTGGCTTAAAAAAAATCATCCCTTCATTGCAGATCCAAAGTACAGTCAAGACTGCTGAACAAAAAACCGACAGGTGAGTAGGGGGGTCAGCTACCCTAGACACTCCGCCAGAACTTTCATTGACAAATATGCCTTGGGGAACTTCAAGGTCTATCTTCTTCCGCTCAAAATTTCAGGTCTACCCCCTCCTTCCTAAATTAGATAAAATCATTACTCAGAAGTGACTAAAGGATTATCTGCGCAAAAGGGAGCTCAATACCCCGGCGAACGTTGCCTTCCACATATCCGTATCTGCTGTTTTGGGGGCGATGAGTTTAAATATTGGTACAGGCACACAGGGTTGTGTGTTGAGGATGATGAGTGAGGACGTTGGTGCAGGATAGGCACGGTCATTTTTTCGGCTGATAGTTAGTCCGGCTGCAACACCGGAATTAGTGATAAAGGCCCGCTAGTCGCAACACCAAGGACCTGGCCGTTTTTGGGAAGCGATGTCTATAAAACTAAAAGTGGCGCCTTAGCGTTATCCTCTCCATGAGCAACTCCAGATGAAGGTGGCTGAAGTTCTGTATGTCCACCCTGACTATCATTTTGAAAAAGAAGTGACATGCTATCTGATGAGATATTAGCTGATGAACCACTGTGTGATGCAATTGTGTGAACAAAAAACCCGTGGTATATATAACCTATAACGCCCCAATACAAATTTTTTAAGGAAAAAGGCATCAAGGTTATTTCTATTGGCTGTATTAGGCTATTGGAGATATATATTGGATTTAAAAGACTATTGGGTATTATAGCCTAACTGCTAACTTTGCTATTTAAAGCTTATATTGTGCTGGCTGGGGCCACGATTTGGATACCTCTGTGGGCTGAAGAATTGGACCTCTGGGATATCAAATAGTAATAATTAGCTAATGAACTTTGCATGCTGGCGTTTTTTCCTTTCCAAGGTGATGCCGCTGGGTTGGCTGAGGTCGTTATTTTTGGGTTGCCCATGAAACTAAGAAAATTTGAGGTTGGACTTGGGGTTAGCCATTTAACGGATTGTCCCACATTGCCTTCCTAGCCATGGGCAGTCGGCTTTTTGATTTAGTGTCTGCAGATTGATCTACAGACTTGTCAATCGATCAATCTGTTCATTACAACATGGTATACGCTTCTTGACCCCTGTTATCAATCCAATCAATTACAGTACAGCGCTCATCAGCTGCGAGGCTGCGTAATTCCTTCACCCCTTTCCAGCAAGGCACACCGGGGTTAGGGCGACGCACTGTCGGTAAAGGCCCCCTCCCCCGAGCCCAGCAGGTGGTGAAAACATTTTAGAAAGTGTTTGGCTTCCACTGTGTCAAGCATGGACTACCTGAGCAAATTTTTAAGTATTGATTTGGACATAGGTTCGGAATATGGGATCCATGCAAAGACATCCCAGTCTCATCCACACATCAGAGCATGAAGTGCAAGCCTTTGCCACACACTTAACTACAAGCCTCGGGGGCGAGGGTACAGGACTACCCATGTCATAGTGCATCTTATCAATCTATTATTTTTACACTACACCGAACATGAACTGTCTCCACCTGAGTTTTGGCCCGGGAAAATAAGAAGCCATTGTCAGATGGCTGGTGTCAACCGGAAGAGAGTTGCAGTTCTCTAACTATGCATAAAAGGCCATCACCTAGCCTTATTGAAACTCTTCGCCGACGGTCTCTTCCATTTATTAGGATTTCCCATAAAAATAATTCTCTCTTCATTTGCTCGAGCGATTTCAACATGGCCGAGTCTGCTTCGCCCCCTGCTGCCCATAAGGATGCAGCAATGGAGCCTGTCGCAGTTGAAGTCAAGCCGTGCAGCATATCAATGGACTCAAATCACGATGATGTTCCAACAGCACCACTGGCATGAAAGGTTGCATCCATCATACTAGTTACTCTCATTGAGTTTGGGTCACAGTGGAGTTCAGGCATTACGGCTGCCATGAAGAGCACAATCAAAAAGTAAATGGATATCAACAATACCCAGTTTTCTTTGCTGGAGGCTAGTGAAGATTTCATGGTTACAGCGCTGATGCTCGTGAGTGGAATCGTCGCCGATAGAGTTGGGGTTGCTGGTCGGTATCCTATTTCGTGCAGATGACGACCGTCAGCTAATAGTTTCTTAGGGGCGATGCTGTACGGAAACCCCATTTACTCTTTTGGGTCTATCTTGGTTGCCGCAGCAGCTCAGGCTCGCTCATACAAATCCATGGTGGCTGGAAGAGTGATTCGTGCTCTGGGTGACATTGCCACTCAAGTTTCCCAATACAAGGTCTTCTTATCATGGGTTGCGCTAGGAAATGGATTTGCATCTAACTTGGGGTTCGAACTCGATATTGGCAAAATTGATGCTTTTTCTGGTAAATCTTCAGCCAAAATCATTGCTAAAAAGACTGGTGACTTCGCGTGGGTGTTCTGGATTGCCGTATTCATGAACATCTTCACCAATGTAATGACAGGCATCTTTTATTGGTTCACAAATGTCTCCAATGGCAAGTATTCAGGTGTTGACGATCCTGCAACAGGCGAAAAGCTCACTGAAAAAACGAAAAAGTTTGAACTCAAGAAGGTACTGGAGTTGCCATGGTCCTTCTGGTGCGTCATGGCCTTTTCTCTCTTTGAAACCAGCACAGCTATTGTGTACCTCCAAAACGCGACCGAGCTTGCTGATCAAAGACTTGGCACTGGATCGGTTGCAGCAGGCTGGTACAGTTCATTTCTTCAATATTCCAATAATGACTTGTTTGAAATGATGTCCGGGCTACGCTGACTTGATTGCTCAGGGTTCTTTCTAGTCCCTTTTCTGGGAGTATTTCTTGACATCTGTGGTCATCGTATTTCTGCGTGTGAGTTATCGTTATATTGAATAGACAATACCTTATTTTGGTTAACATCATACAAGTGGTATTCTGTGGCGTTGGCATGTTTGTTTCCATGCTGCTCCTCACATTCTCTTCTGCAGTCAAAGGCACCGCAGCATCGTTTGGCGTTTTCGCATTTGCTTACTGCTTTGGTCCCACCACAACTTTTGATGGAACTCGCACAGCAATATGGGATCATATCGTGTTTGACTCAGCCTATGCAATCAAAATTACATTGAATGATGCGTGAGTCAACATCATATCATATCCTTGGGCTCACAAGCTAAAATGTACCAGGATGAACATCATCGTTCGTGTAATTACTGGAAGAATCTTGGATGCAGACAACAACTCATATGACCATATGACGATTGTCTACACGGTCCCTGCTGGTTACTCTGTAGTGGTTTCGCTGCTACTCGCTTTTGTGGCATGGCGATCAGTGGACCTTGGCCATTTACAATGGACGCGGAAGATGCTCATTGCTCATGGTTATATCTTAATTGAGAGAAAGAGACGATTCTACCACGGAAATGGAGGGTGAAACAAGAAGAAATCAACGTCATGTTTTACAAGCTTAGTTTGTCTCATACTCGGCAGTTGGTGTGCCTACTTTTGGGGATTGACGACCAGAAACAACGATTAAGGAGGGCCAAGGTGTCATCGACACCTGAGACAGAATGAACTTGGAAATGCGGTCAACAACCACAATAAAATATGAGAGCACCTTACCTATTCAGTCTGCCACCACTGCCGAAGCTCACTCGGACACAAAGCTCCAGGTTCCGAACAACAGCTAGAGACGAGCCACACACAATGCAGATGTTTAAAGATATTGCATTTCATTACTCCCATACCAGTTTTTGCGAGAAGCCTGGACAATCAGATTCAGGATCTAAAAATATGTGAGACGGGCCTATCCCGCTTTATCTTATCTCAAGGTCATTCATTGGTGAGAGTGTCATGCCAGCATTGTTTGCCCCAGATTGAGATCGGAAGCTGGGCCGGCCCGGGTGGGTGTACTCAAACCCAATCCCGTCGGGCAAAAATACCCAAGCGGAGTAATGGATCTAGCCCCCGATGCATGCATTGTGGACAAGGGTATGGCAGCTCACCTTTACCGCCCCATGGCGGCTGCAATACAATAGGTACTTGTGTAGTCCGTACTGTCTTATCAATCTCATCAGGATGCCTGGATCGTCTTGATGAGAGAAGCCCGTACATTACCACACCGAACAAAGCGAACGGCCGAAACACAGTAGGAGTAAATTGGGCGCCCGATGTGTACCTTCAGGGATTACGGGCCTCGGCAAGCCGCCATCAGAAGTAGGAGAATATGACCCAAGATTATCAGATTGATATGTGGTGGGCCCTGGCACATAATTTTGGGCCGGTGTGGGACCTGGGAGCGGGCCAAGCCTGGCTTGCGACGGGCTATTAAATTGTTCGCTCTCCCTCTGGGGGGGCTATTGGCGCGTTTGCTGTTTTCCAGTAGTTTATGAAGTAACCCTGGATCGGACGCACCTTTCGGTCCTCCCAACACCTCAACCTCCACGGCCCGGCTCGTGAGCTCTCCTGAGCCCAGGGTTCATGCTCAGATTACATCTCACAATTTTGATGAAATTACAACATGGGTGTAACCCGGAAGCCACCGAGCGTGAAGCAGCTATTAAACGAACAGGCATTAAAGATATATGCCGATTCTTTACCAATTATCATTTTGGCGTTTGTTATCCATCGCTGTATTCACAAAGTTACTGCCAAGCCTAAATACGGGAGCATCCCAAAAGCCCGGCCAGCACATGCTGCTTTACGGTATGTGTACAAACGGGCGTTGAATTCAATCCAAGGAGATTTAAAAGAATTGTGAATAATTGATACTAAGAGAAAGCAGGAGCCATCTAACTAGTCCCGGGCCACCAGGGTTACTATCAATGGGGCACGTCATACTCTTTTGCGTATACATCAATATATTGCTTTGTCTTAACATTACCGATATATCCAACCTAAACTTTTTGGCCTCAAGATTTGGATGGCTTGTTTTCCTCAAGGCCTTCAAGATGAGCCTACTGACTATGTCAAAGGATGGCGATCGCAAATACCACTCTTTGCGTATTTATGAGCTTGAAAAATAGCCCTCTAGCCGCCTCATTATCAACCTCACATAACTGCCTGGATGCACTTCACAGTATTGTACGCTACACAATAGCGTTGTTAACAACTCTTCACGCTGTTTTCTACACCATATACTTTGGCAAACAAGGCCGTTGGAATGAGTTGGTTAGAGCTGGGGGCAATATCCAGGGCCTATTTGCCGGTGCCTCGATGCTTCTTCTTTTCCTAGGCATTTTCAAAAACCTAGAATACGAGCTTTTCTATCTATGCCACATTGCTGTATTTGTGGCCACTATGATTATGTTGTATCTCCACAGGCCCGACTGGACCAAGAACATGCCATTAGTTGTGGCTATCATTGTCACTATGTGGATATTATATTGACTCATTCGCGGAGTTCGATCTCTGCTGAACGGAATCAACAATAGCGGTACCTTTCATGCCTTGCCAGATGGTGGAGTATGGCTGGTCTTAAAAAAGCCGTTGTTGAGAGCTGTTCCTGGGTCAAGCTGTGTGGTTTGGATTCTAAGAATCTGCTCCTATCAAACACACCCATTCACTATACTAGCCAATGGCCCATTCGGAATTGAGCTCGTGATGAAGGCATATGATGGCTTTTCAAAAGATGCATACGACTTTGCTATTCCGAGTTCAAACCGCACTCTGTGGGCCGCTGCTGATGATCCATATGGCTCAGTTCCTGATATGGCCTCGTATGATAAAATCGTTTTCATCGCCGGTGGCAGCGGTGTAACATTTACACTTGGCCTTGCGAAGAACCTTTTTGGTCATTTGAACTCACATACAGGGCCCAATATCAAATTCATATGGGCTACTAAAAACATAGGTGAGTATTGGCTTGGAATGGCTGACAAGACGTTTGTTAGTGAGATTTTAGGTTCTATAACTTGGTTTAGAAATGAGATTTGCGAACTTGCACAATACTCCTGCGTACACTTAATGTTATACATCTCCAAGAACGGGAAGACCAAGGTTACACCTGACACTTGTAATCTCCTTTTCCAGAAGCGTAACGGCTCGAGACACTCCTTCGACACCGTACATGTTTGCATACATAAACGGGCGCCCAAGACCAACGGCCTTCATGCCAAGTGCAAGAAGTTTCAAAACATCCGCATCATACCGAGCCCCGCCATCTGCGTATACCTCAATCTCATCAAAGAATTTAGGGTCCTCTTGATAAATTTACCACGCAATCTCTAGGGGTGAGGGTGAGCCGTCAAGAGAGCGTCCTCTGTGGTTAGATAGAAAGATAGCAGGCGGTCCAGCCTCAATGGCTTTTCGCGCATCTTCGACAGTTTGAATATCCTTTAGAATGATTGGTAAGGATGTGATTGCTTGAAGTTCCTTGTAGTAATCCTACGTCATGAATGTGTATCGAGGATCTCGGCTAAGACTAGTATCTGGAGACAATCTTAGCGGCTATAAGCCTTTCGGTCTCTAGCAGCATTGACAGTCAACACAATAGCTTTCATGCCAGACTTTTCAATTTTAGAGAACAATTCTCGCGTGAGTTCCTCGCCCAAATATGACAAAGAAACCTGATACAAAATGAGTCAACTTGTACAATCAAGCATTGTTAAGAACGTACATCATGTCAAATGATAATAGGAGATCTCAGCGAATGACACAACACGCGAAAACATGCATGGCCTGTCGAAGCAAGGTATGGTATGATATTCTTTACGCTTGGGCCGAAGGTTCTTTTATAGTTGTCCAACAGTAAGCCCTAGGGGGTTGCAGACCCACACCAATTCAGATTTTCCACAGCGTCATTGGTAATGAAATGGCGCAACTGTCTAGATTTCGCCGATCTATCAGGGCCAACATCCCGGTGATACGGTGGGTTTATTTTAGGATCTGACCGAGGTGTCTGGATGCGGGGAAGGTTTGGGACGTGGGTGCTGCGCCTTATCGAGGCCTGGAACGGCTGATAATGGTCGCATGAAGCGTGTTTTTAGAAGCAGATGGCTACCTGAAGCATTTAAACTTACAGGTCTGATTGTTTTACAGGGGACATGCCGTGACATTGACAATTTCCCGTCGATCAAGACGGGCGGCGGTGCCGTCGGTTTCGCGTTGAAGTGGAGTAGTTAGTGGCTTGTCATTAATGCAAAAATAGCCACCGCGATACCGAAACCGAGAGCGATGATATCAAGATGCGGAACAACTGTTGAACAAAGCACACATTTTACAAACAATTTCGGCGAGCTTCAAAATGAAAAACTTTGATAAATACTCAGTTTGCTGCATCGAACGTTTTTCCCATCCTTCTCATCCATTTTCACCATTACAGTGGACCATTCGCTCCCTTACTCGCTTTTCGCCCCCAATCCGATAATTATCAAAATGGCCAATTTTCTCAGTCCGCGGGTCCAATTCCCAGTCCATATGATTCAGCTGCTCCTTGTGATTGCGGTATTGATTCTATCCGTTGTGCGAATGTTCACACGACCCTCCGCCGCGCCTAGAAGCCGAGCAGGCACAATGTCACTAGGAATGGTGTGCCGCATCTATTCAATCCCTCACAAGCCCCGCCACTAACAACGTAATAGAGCGCCAAATCTCTCATTATTTTGCTCTACGAGTTATTATCCTCACATGTCGGCATGTTCAAGAAATGGGCTAGCCTAAAGACATACCTCATTCTCAATGCATTGGAAATTGTATTTTGGGGTGCCGTTGTGTTCCTGACGATTCAGGCAAATGTTAGTTGGTGCTCTGGAATATATTGCACCCTCGGCTGGATCATTGTTGTTCTTTCAATTTTCATGAGGTACATTTCCGTCGCCTACCACCCAATCCTTTAAACAAAAAACACCGCTGACAGTTGAATCAGTATCCTAGCAGCTTACATGACCATCATTTCGTACCTCGACTTCCGGTATTTCCGAGACAATGGATCCACCCGCGGCTCCAATGCGAAATACGATTCTAGCAATGCAGTTGAGATTGAGTCAATCGATGGCGATACAGCATGCAAGGACCCGAAGCGTCCCAGTAACCAACGATCACCAGGTTCTGGGGAAATCCTGATTGCCTCGCAGCACCATTCGCAAAGGCAGTCTCGCTCAATGTCAAGAGGCCCCGGCGAATACAACCCACCGAGATACGAGAGTTTCAGAAACGACCATCGCAACAAAGAAAGGCGTCACAGTGATGCCGGGCTGCAAAACAGGGCCGAGCTTCAAAGCAATCATGGGGCGCGGGGTAATAATGCCATGTCCTACAATGCCGCTCGATTTAACTCAGAGCCATACAGCGGATACGGGGCCGGTTATGAAGGTCAACAATACTACCAAGAGTACCCAAGCTACGGAAGGCAGGGAGGTTACTAAGTCAAAGGTCCATTACCAGCTTGTTGGAAGACATGACGAGGCATGTCGACGTTGTTCTTCAGTCCGAAGCGATTTGTTTATTGAATATTTGCATACCACTGTTTCTTTTGTACACATGATATGGAACAAGGGGTTGGGATTTACTATAGACATGGGAATCGAATACAGCCGCTAATAAATTCGGCATCATAGCTTTTTGGGGTTTCAATTTTAGATAATATCTCGCACTAAATTGTCTCCACACATCCGAAATGACTATAGCGATCCCAGTTTGTTGATCAAGTGAATCGTGCGACTTGGGAAATCCACATTACAATATGAAGAGTTAGATATTTCATGCTTCATGACCTGAAAAATACAATAGTGGTTAGAGAAGTATACAATCAAAGTCGATAATGTCCTAGCTCAAATAAATTGACAATGTTCGACAAACCGATCGATAGGTCTACACTTTCTTCATGATAAATAGTCAAGAGAAACCACTTCAAACGGCCAATATCACGCTTTGCTTGTCAGTCTGCAATACATGGCTCAAACTTTTACCTTTGCTCCTTCATTTCATCCTTACTGTCAACGTGTGTCCAACCTCAAATGAACTAGGACCACGGCATTGTCATTTTATTCCACAAATTATGTTTGACACCCACGCCTACCCTATTGATCCAGCTTGAACGGCTTTCCCGCGCGGCCTAGAAATTGGAGCTCTAACTATTTATGGTCGTGTTTACCGATAGTCGTTTTGGAAGGGATTGTTGGAACTGACCCAACTTGCAGTCACTGCCAGGAATGACGTCGACAAACAAGACTTTCTTGTCCCGCTGCCTTCGAATTAATGTCAATGGAGAAATATCGATGATATATTCTGATATTTTTTACGAATTTGGCTATACGTCTTCTGCTTCACCTCATACAGGGAACTCGGCACCCAGGACTCGAAGTACAAAAACAGTGGCTTGTACCCCCGCACCTGGCCGATAGTCTTCCAGTTTAGCGCTCAAAATTTCGACCTTTTCTAACTCTCTCAAGGCAAATATTTCGGCCTCATATCCATTGGCTTTCCAAAATTCATCTCTCACTGTTCCACTGACAACCGCACCCGGTTTGACAACTCGAACAAATTCACCTAAAACTTGGGGTCCAACGTGGCCCTTTGTCAACGTCCCAACACAGACCAGAATGTCGTGTTTCTGATCCGGCAACTCTAACGGCTGAGAGAGGTCCGCAATCTCGAGTGACCGATAGATCCCAGCCCTCCGAGCAATGCCAAGCATGCCGGGGCTGAGATCGATGCCATCCAGTTTCGTTGCACCTAGCTTGGCAAGGCGTGCTCCAACAAGTCCAGTTCCACACCCTGCGTCCAGAATTTCGATGTTTTCCTCGATTATGGGGGTTTTCAGCATTCGCAAGACATATTCGGCAACGACAGTTGGGCCGGCATAGTCTTGCGACCCGTCAGCCATGTCCTTCTCGTAGTTCTCTGCCCAGTCATCATAGACAGGCCGAGCCTCAGCGACACTCGAAAGGTTGAATACACTGTTGATTCCAGACATTATTATATTAAAGAATATTAAGTTGATGAAGCTATCTTCTTCGGCTATGTGAATGTGAGATGCGGGAATGTTTTGTGTTCAAATAGTGCTCGACGTATAGCTCCAGTGGAATTCAGACTAATCTATTTCAGGATACTGTAGCCTGGTAACAATGTGAAAGCATATGGCGACTCCAACCGCAAGAAGCTAGGCCGTTCTAGGTAATTGTCGACGGCCAAGCATGAGCAGCTGGTACACTCAATGCTGGGTTGCAAATAACAATAGAAGATAGGTGAGCGTAAATAAATTTAAATAAAAAAAGGCAGTGCCATAGCAAAATAATCCATATGCAATCTGCCAGTCATAACGCATGCCAAAATAAAGTCAATATTGGAATCCAATGAATTATTCGTTGTGGGCCAAGCTAGGATTCTTGGTAAGCAAAGCTGAATAGAAGCTGGAGGACTCAACAGAGGACTGCAGCTTCCAATCACGCATTATTATGTATTAGCTAATAGTTACAAGTGGAAAAACAGGAGTAGTTATTTTGCAGATCCGTACGACATCAGACCACGAGGCGCGGAGTAGCAGCAGATTACATCCCACTGGGAACTTGCTATACATATATCTCTCATCAACTCCCATGGTGCAGTGGTTAAGCATCTGGAATCCTCTTGAGTAGCCGATTTAAGAGGCGGTCGGTTCGAATCCGGCTGGGGAAGAGGTTTGTCCAACCTTCAAAGGACTGGGGACCCTTTGGAGCTAGGAAAAACTAACTAACTAAAAACCGGTCATTGAGAGGAAGCTGTGGAAAGGAATTGTGTGAAATAAATGTATAAGGAAAAAGGAGGAAATAGCAATATGTGTATAAGCCCCAGCCCTCTGGAGGTTTGCCACCGAATGCCTAGATCGTGGCTAGAGGTTTTCCGCCGAGTTTGTTGAAATGCTGAAGTTTACTAGGGCCTATGTACTTTAGCATCCTAGTAGAGGGAAATTGTGATGGCATCGGCCACGCCTAGATAGATAACTAGCTGGACTGAATGGAATAACATTAACATATCTCTCATCAAGTGAGTGCATAGAGTCAAAGGCTGGGGAATACAGCTACTCAATATATATTACAGACCCCAGCCTGAATCCGGCGACGCTGAAGGCAACATCGGAGACAATATCGTCTAAAAATGAGAAAAAGATGAATCAAATTCATTCCTGGTACTCCCAATGCTATAAAACGCACACCAAATGCACAGCTCATTCGCGGATGGTAGCGCCGATATACCAGCTCCCTTCACGACTTCTTGACCTCCGAGACGGCATGGTCAGATTAGAATGTGACGTACAGCACCGGAATAGACCTGAGTACACTACACTCAGCCATATATGGGGAGCCGACCCAACCGCTACTCTTTGCCTGACGGAGGCATGCCTGGAAGACTTCGAGTCCAGTATATCACTGTACTCATTTCCAACTAAATACCTTGAAACAATTCGAATCACTCGTTCTTTGGGATTTCAATACCTCTGGATAGACTCAATCTGCATAATCCAGGGCTCCGATGAGGATTGGGCGAAGGAGGCCTTGAAATTGGCGGGCGTTTATGGGTGTACAGCTTGCAATATTTCATTCGTTTACCCGCCTTCCGATCAACCCAGCAAGAAACATCTCAGAGGCCCTAGATTAAGCATCCCATGCCAGTTATCACGACCCCAACCAGACATACGAAACAAGGGTGACCAAACGTCACCAATGCAACCAAGTTGGTTGTTCAACCCACGCCCGACTTCATTTAAAGATTCTGGTCCCCTAACACTTATAAACAACATTGGCCTCTACTTTCCAGGGCATAGTCCTTTCAATAAAGAATTTTGTGCTCACGAAATCTTTACTATGGGCAGGATCGCTTGATGTGGGAGTGCTCGAAAGGATAGAGGACGAGTTTTGGGGGAAGTTTGAAAACAGCGCGCAATCAAAAATCGATTTTACGCAATCTTCGCTAGGATTGAGAATGATTCAAGAGGCCGAAACATGTTTGAGTCCTTCAAAGGACAATGGCACCACCCGATAGAACAGTACCGACTGGCAGACTTGAGCTTTGAAAAGGATCGCGTCATTGCTTTTACGACCATTGTTGGGGCGATTCAATCTCACACCGGATTCACATACCTGGCAGGCATCTGGAAAGAGTTTGCCGATTTTGGCCTTCTCTGGGTGGGCCATCCTCCAGTTCCCGTAGGAGACTTTTGTTTGGAAAGTACTGAGATGGAACCTGCTCCGTCATGGTCGTGGTTCAAAGTCCCCCCTCACCCTCCGTCAGCGTTGGATGGTAGGGACACAATTGATTTTCACATATACTCTGCCATGCATTCGCGTTCTACCCATACCATCTATCGGATGCAAATTACCTTGTTTGAGCACCCGGAGCCCGCCCCTAATCCTAATATTCTATCACACAACTTTTCCAACCTAAGCATTACGATTAAGACGATAATAATACCCAGCACGTTCGAATGGGATGGGGATGTTGTGTCTTCTCCCTCAGGAACGTTATCAGCTCTCACAAAGTTACTTGGAGCCAAAGAATGGAATGCGCTACGTCCATGACGATGTACATTTATATCCTGATTTTCCCGTTCCCGCCGGGGCCTTTATGATTGTGACGATGCTCGAAGCATGGGTTTTGAATGGTGATAAAGAGCGCACGTATGAAATGGCAAATTGGCTGCGGAGTGATATTGAAGGCGAATGCAGAACCCTGTGGCAGTATGCAGAGATTGTTGTGATTCCAGCAGGCGAGAACTCTACAGGGAAAGAGTCATGGAAACGTATCGGGGCCATTATGTTTTCGGATTTTGTGGATGGACAAGGAGTTATCGAAGTACCATTTTCTATGGGCGAAGAGGAGGTAATTACCCTGGCTTAATATTAATTTTGAATTGAGAAAGGGGGATCAAGCATATCGCTGCAGCACTGAGCTGTCCTATTTTAGCGCGTAATTGGGCTGCTCTGTTTAGGCTTGAAACAATGTTGCTTAGGCCTCTTATTTATGACAATTTAGCTATTTGTGCTGGTTTAATTTTGATCCCCTGATTGAAACAGCTCTCTTTCGGCCTTGGTTCCTTTCCAATCCACCATCTTGCAAACCACTGGAATGATTGCCGCGAGAACCATGCCTCCTCCAAGGAATCCGGCAGTTACTCCGAAACCAATAGTATACTCGGGCGCATCGCTACTCTTCCAAATCCTGCTTCCATATACACTAGAGAAATTACCAAAAGCATTTACTAGCGCAAGTACAATGGCACGTTTCTCTTGCGGGAGAGTCATAACACCACTGGTCCATGAGAGAATCAATGGAAGTGCCGACCAAATACCTGCAGCAATAAAACAAATCATGACATATCGTACCACAGCATTTTTGACAATGGCACATACGACACTGCAGATGAAACCCATCGCCAATGGTGCTGCAACGTGCCATCGTCGCTCAGAATGCCGGTCAGAAGACCACGCAATAACGTTGAGAAACAATGAAGCGACGACATAGATAGGAACTGTCATATACTGTGCCTTGACAGTTTCATATCCCAAAGATACTGTAATCGTTGGCAGAAAATACGAAATTGTGCCAGCTCCGAGATCCAGCATGAATAGTACAAGGAAGAGATAAGTACGCGGGTCTGCCACAGACGCAATGAAGGCGTCACAATGGCTTAGGCGTTGTTGGTTCTGATTGTTGGTGGCGATTCCGTCATGGATAATTCGAGTCTTGGCTAGCTGTCGTTCAGATGAGCTGAGGTGCTTCGATGTGTCGGGATAGTCAAGAAGGATGAAGAATGAGCAAAATGCAACCCCTACGGTTGCGACTCCTTCAACGATAAAGAGCCAGCGCCAACCAGCAATTCCATGGGCATTATGCAGGTTTGAGGTGATTGCACCGGCAAGGATACCGCCAAAAGCACCGGAAAGAACTGCGGCAGTGTAGAATACAGCGAACCGTTTGCCTAATGGACCACAATTAAATTTCGCTGAAGTGAAAAAGAATTTGCTTGTCGGGCTTACCCAATTCAGCTTTGGTATACCAACAACTCAAAAGGTATAGCACGCCGGGGAAAAAACCAGATTCGACACATCCAAGGACAAATCGGAATCCTAAGAGAGCCCCATAGCTCTTGGAGACGGCCATGAGAGCACTCAATGCTCCCCAAGTGAGCATTATGGACGGTAGAAAAATGGAGGGTTGACTGCGAGTGAGGATCATGTTGGACGGAACTTCACAAATAAGATATCCGAAAAAGAAGATCGAGAGGACCCATGCATAGTCGTCATCAGACAGCTCAAGATCTGTTTGCATACCAGAAATTTTAGCATTTCCCTGCGTTGATTTGGCGTCAGTCGAGAGGAGGCTGGGAAAAAGAACAATAGAATTTTGGAGCGTACAATATTAGTCCTGTCGACGTAATTCAAAATGTACATGATCCAAAGAATAGGCATTAGAAAGAGGTCGATCTTTCGAACGAGTTTCTTTTCTTCGGCAGAATTGGGAACATAGTCCCGAAGGGCTTGCATCAACTCATGATCCAAGGACGCGTCCCCGTCATAATGTTCTTTCAGCTCCACAGACTCCTTCTTTTCGTCTTTCATGATGGTTGGCTTGACAGGCAATGATTACGGAAAAAAAGAAGCCAAGAACCAATTGATGGAATACGGGTGGTCAAAAGCTGGAGAATTTTGGTTTCATATAGCCCTCTTTATGGGGATGACAAGTATATAGCTTCCAGAGCGAGTTGTCGTCCAAAAGATTTTGCGGCAGTGGATGCCCAGTTCGTTCCCCACGGGGTTTGCGGGGGAAGGGGAAAACGGGTGCAATGGTGGGGGATTGGAACGGACCTATCGCCCCATAGCGGTGTTCGCCCCGATTGGCCCAGTAGGGGTACATAATGGCACCAAGCCAGGTTCAGGTAAGGGACGGAAACAACATCACACGATTGATATTCCAGTGGGTCAACATGGTGGTTGGTGACTAAGATGTAACCCTCGAGATTGCGCTGCCTGACTCGTGCGGCACTCACTCTACACTGGTAGACACAAAGGTTACAGGCCGCTATGGAAACCGGGCATAATCTAGTTGAATCCGCCTGCACCAATCATCTGGGGCTTGACCGAATGAAGAATGAGAGAAGATAGAGGCGGAAATTGGTCGGATTTATTCAGGCAGCTGTGCCTGGAGAATATCCAGCATGTAAAGTGGATCATGTTCTCCGCTTGTATCAATTGCCACATCTGCGCCGTAGACCCAAGTAGTCCAGTCTGTGCCTTGCCAACCGTTACGCTGTTCCTCTGTCCACGGGACAACGGGTTCCTCATTACGCACTGGGCTCGTTTTTCGGTTGTCCGTCTCACGTTCCTTTAATTTTTTCAGCATTCCATTCAGGCCTCGCCCAATGTAATGTGCAACGTGGCGGACACGTTGACAAGTTTGGTCCAGCAATACCACAGTCCTCTCCATAAGTTGAAACACATCCCCACCGCTCAAAGCGAACTTGGCCTGTTTCCAATGAAGTTGGACTTTCATAAGGAACATGCACGCATAAGCAATGGTAGTTAAAAGATACAGAGGTACACCTATCACTGCTCTTCGCATATCGGGATCGTCCAGGATGAGTGTGACTGCAGACAATGCGCTTTCTATCGCCAAATTAATAAAGTTCCTCCTCTCTAATGATATTAGATACTGAGCAGAAGGACTCATTCCGCGGAGGCATATCGAAAACAGCTGTAACCTGGCAAAGTGATAGTGAAGAATGACTCCCTTGGCTGGATAATTAGCAATACGATGATCGGGCTCTGAATTAACCCAATGTTAGTTGAGGGATTCTGCATTGGCTTTTCCTATCTCAATTCCCTCGGTGGGTGTGAAACTTGCCTAGAAGACTTTCCCAATGCTCCCTCCAACGGCATAAATCGATATCATAACGTCTTAATGCCTCAAACTCGTCGTTGGCCACTAGCCTTGACCGATCTGATCCAAATGTGTGAAATACGCGACTGAGAATAATGAAGACGCCGACCTGGCTGTGGAGGCGATGGTCAGCCTGGGTGATGCCGGGCAGCTGAAGCAAGCATTCGTGGCTGGTGATGGTCGCATCTTCATGAATGACTGGCGGCCTGCCATATGCAATGCTGAAATGATGGTCACAGACGTATAGGAAGTACCAAAGCCTAGCCTTTTCCACATGATCGCTTGACCCATCCTGCAGGGCCTTGTAGCAAAACTGGTGGAGCTTGAGCTCGGTTGCGATTCGAACGGCCAATCCGGAGAGCTTCCAACTGACATCAGAAAGCCAAAAGGCCCCGATGCAAAGGCCACGGACATCATCCAGGGTATAATATCTCTTGAACACCGATTGACTTGTCAGTTCAAGAAAGATGGGGTAGCATTTATCGAATGACCTTCCCTCGTCCTGCGCATGCAATGCCGTCACTGCTAGAATTGCTGCCGTCAGCAACGTAGACGACTCACGTGTGTCAGCCAGGGTCTTGTGAACCAAGGCGATACCGCCCCATAGATACGCGTTTAGTGTTCCACAAAATGTGGAAAAAAGACCTTCGGCCTCCAGTAAACTTATTTTCCCCTGAGAGATGAAGTCCCGCTCTTTCTCTGGCATGGATCTGTGAGCTGTAGCTCCCGGGTCACTCCGAATATTCCTCAGTTTGGTTACCTCAAAGAGGCTTGCCATGGGAGCGTTGACAATATCCTGTTCATGTAACTCGTGGGTTGTCGGTTCGGAAGAGTTCTCTCTGGTCATGGCTGTTACATCGGATGGCAGTATGGGTGAGCTTTCGGCCGGACTGATCTGAGCTACAAAACCTTGAGTCGATGTCCCCAGACCTCTAATATTTGGGTGTTGGGCTGGTCCAACCGTGGCTAAATTAAGTTGACTTTGAAGCTGAGCAACAGCAGACTGGAGGTTGTAAACGTGAAGTTCCATCATATCTTTCCAATCATTTTCGTCGTCAAGCAGCGTTTGCAGGCTCTTCTTCACTATACAATCCAGACCGAATCGAATGCACCGCGTGCAGCGGGTCTGGCCAGGTTCCATGCCACATTTGATTTTGCGGTTTTGGCACTCTTGACCTGGAGGCGGTGGCTTGCATTAGCGTCGCATTGGATTGCGGAATCCTGCTTCCCTTCGACAATTGAGCTATCTACTCACAGGCGCGAACTCTTCGGGAAATTTTGGGTTGATGGCCTGCTGATGAACCGAGAGTGGCATCCGCGGCCGTGTCATTGAATCGAGTCCGCTTCATTGTTTTGTGTGGATCTTAGTTTAGCGAACCGTAACCTCGGCTTTGGCTGGTCAAAGAGCGGAGCAATGACCGCGTAGCGATGGGATGTAGTGAGACTGTGAGAAGAGTGCGGGACAATGACCGAAAGGGTGGGTAGTAATAAATACGACGAGGAGCGGACATCTTCCCGCCATGTCTCCACCTGGGCCTGTTGACTGGTCTACTTTGCACCACAATGGGGCTAGGCCAAAAGCCATTGCTCCGTACGGTGCTCCACGACAGCCCCCAGCCAGGATTAGCGGAGCATTCATTTATCTTTAGATCGATTTGCACCATTCTGCAAAGACCAAATTCTTTTGGGAAAGGAAGAAGAAAGAAAAAAAGGAAATCAGTCACCTTTTAGTTTTAATCACTGTTATGTGAAGTTATCCCCTCTTCCTCTTGTTTGTTCGTTTATATCATTTACTGGAACGTTTTGGTTCCCTCCTTCTGGCTCTTACAGATCTCCAAAATCGACATGGCTTTTGACGATGGCGATGCGAGGCGGGTTGGTTTTGTCGGCCTCGGGGCCATGGGCATGGGCATGGCGTGTAACCTGTCGGCTAGCCCGCGGTATTTCGTGAAGGGCTTTGATGTTTTTGAGCCCAGTCTGCAGAAATTCAGCAACCAGGGAGGTAATGCTAGTAGATCCGTGAAGGAAGCCGCTGACGGGAGCGACTTGCTGGTTTGCATGGTGGCTAATTCAACACAACTCGACGGTGTCCTGTTCGATGAGCATGATGGCGCTGTAGAAGGTAAGAGTACTCTGCCTGTGTAGATCAATCATAACTGACTTAGACCAGCCTTACCAATTGGCGCCACAATCCTCATTTGCTCAACCGTTACCCCCAGCTATCATGAAAACCTGCCATTTCGCTTAAAAGATGCCGAAAGATTAGACATCAACGTTGTGGATTGCCCTGTCTCTGGTGGCACGAAACGCGCTGCTGAGGGAGCTTTGACCATATTCGCATCTGGGTCCCCAGAAGCCATGTCCAAGGCCGATGAGATATTGCATGAGATGTCCCAGAGCATGCATGTTATTCCTGGAGGTTTGGGGGCTGCTAGCAAGGTGAAGATGGTGAACCAGCTTCTTGTGGGAACCCACATCGCAGCTGCCGCCGAAGCCATGGGCCTCGCTGCAACTGCAGGCCTGGATACCCTGGAAGTTTATAACATCGTCAAAAACGCAGCAGGGAGCTCATGGGCCTTTGAAAATCGCGTTCCCCACATGCTTGAAGGAGACTGGAAACCTCATTCAGCACTGGATATCTTCGTCAAGGACATGGTAAGTTTTAAATTGTCCAGCAAGTGTGTTTTTTCATTGAGATTAGCTAACATGTCGTTTTTAGGGAATCGTGGTATCTACAGCACGGACAATCCAGTTTCCTGCTCCTCTCGCATCTGTGGTAGAGCAACTCTACATTTCTGGGTCCTCTCAGGGTTATGGACGAGAAGATGACGCCGGCTTGGTCCGACTATTCCTCCCTAAGAACCCAAATAGAGTCCAGCAGAGTGCGAACAAGAACACCTCGTCTACGGACTTGACACCAAGCAGCACCCCCCTAGAGATTTCCAAGATCGGAATGATTGGCCTTGGGGCTATGGGCCAAGGCATTGCAGCCTCCCTACTCCGTGCAGGATACTCCGTACACGGATACGATGTTGCCAAAGGTGCAGTTGAAAAATTCTTGTCTAAGCCTGGTAAAGCAGTCATGGCCAATTCCCCATTAGGCGCAATCCGCGAAGCGGAGGTTGTGTTTATCATGGTTCAGAATGCGTCTCAAGTTGACGACATTCTGTTTGGTGCTGGAAAGGATGCCGAGAACCTCGTCCCTGGCGCCATTGTGATTCTCAACTCCACGGTGCCACCATCATTTGTGACAAGCCTAGAAAAGAGGCTTGTTTCCTTGGAGAAGGGCATCAGTCTGATTGACGCGCCTGTCAGCGGGGGTGTTGTTCGTGCTGAAAATGGAACTTTGACGGTTTGTTCTCGTTGATGTGATGTTGATAAAGCTTTCCAGCTGACATTAATTCAGGTCATTTTCTCTGGCGACAGTGCAGCTATATCAAAAGCCCAAGGCCCCTTGTCCGCCATTACTGGTGTCTCCAGCAACCTGTGTCATGTCCAGGGAGGTGTTGGTGCTGCCTCTTCGGTAAAGCTCATAAACCAACTGCTGGCTGGCGTTCACATTGCCGCTGCAGCGGAGGCGATGGCGTTTGCCGCTCGCCTGGGACTGGACACAAGGATGCTTTTCAAAATTCTCAAAGATGCAGCCGCCTGGAGTTGGATGTTCGAGAATAGAGTTCCGCAGATGCTCGATGCGGATTGGACAGCACACTCTGCATTGGCCATCTTCGTCAAAGACTTGGGCATTGTTTTGGACGAAGCGAAGCGTTGCCTCTACTCTGCCCCACTCTCGGCGGTGGCGCACACCTTGTATGTTGCTGGTGCTGCCCATGGTCTATTGCATGAGTCGGATGCTGGAGTTGTCAGATTCTATGAGCTTCTGGCGGGTGTTAGTGTTGCGGACCGCCCGTGCAGCAGCGAACAGCCCACCCAAGGGAAGAGGTTAACGGTTATTGACTCCGCAAAGCAACAGGAGATACAGTCCCTCCCAGCTCAGAAGACGCTGGGCTCGCTACCACAAGAGTATGATTCGGATGTAATCACATCAATTAAAACCGTTGTTGGGAACGGTGAAGTTCCTATTTTGGTTGTTCTGGATGATGACCCCACAGGAACGCAGACATGCCATGACATCGATGTCTTGATGACTTGGGATGCACCAGCACTTGAGCAGCAATTCAACCTTAGTCCTCGAGGATTCTTCATCCTGACAAATTCTAGGTCCCTCCCATCGACGGAGGCCCGACAACTAATTCTCGAAATATGCACAAATGTCAAGAAAGCAGCTGAGAAAACTGGAAAGTCCCTAGAAATTGTTCTTCGTGGCGATTCCACATTACGAGGTCATCTGCCAGAAGAACCAGAAGCCGCAGAGGAGGCTTTTGGTGAATTCGATGCTTGGGTTGTGGCGCCTTTCTTTTACCAGGGTGGTCGATACACTATTGACGATGTTCACTATGTCAAGGAGGGTGATATTTTGGTGCCTGCTAGTCACACACCATTTGCGCAAGATGCTACATTCGGATACACAAACTCGAATTTAAGAAATTACATTTTAGAGAAGTGTGGCTCTCGGTTTGATTCCTCTTCATTCGTCTCAATCACTCTGGATGACATTCGATTCGGGGGACCGTCTGTTGTCACGCAGAGGCTTGTAGCTGCTCCCAATGGTCCAAAAACAGTCATCATTGTCAACGCAGCTGCCGAATCAGACATGCATGTATTTGTTTCTGGTCTCCTTGCGGCCGAGAAACAGGGGAGGCGTTATCTATTTCGTACAGGTGCTGCATTTGTCTCCTCTCGGTTAGGAATTTC
This sequence comes from Calonectria henricotiae, assembly GCA_020623695.1. NCBI lineage: Eukaryota > Fungi > Ascomycota > Sordariomycetes > Hypocreales > Nectriaceae > Calonectria > Calonectria henricotiae. The sequence goes on from JAHVYB010000207.1 coordinate 39,807, forward strand.
GAGCATTCCACCTCTCCAACTGGAAGACCTCGGCGTACCGTTGGATGGCACCCAACAGCCTGGTGGCTTGATCGTTGCTGGATCATATGTTCCCAAGACAACGGCCCAGCTCAAAGTACTACGTCAGAGGAGAGGCGACAAACTGTCCGTGATCGAGTTGGATGTCCCCAACCTCATTTCCTCAACGGAAGCAGTGGAGGAAACTATTTTGAAAGCCGCAGCAGAGGCTTCAAGTGAGATTGCCGCTGGCCATGACGTACTAGTCATGACATCAAGGAAATTGATCAAAGGCGACGATGCCCTCAAATCACTAAATATCGGCGCCAAGGTTGCCCACGCCCTTGTTCGGTTGGTTGAAGAGATCAAGGTCCGACCGCGTTACATTATTGCCAAAGGTGGCATTACATCATCCGATACCGCAACCAAAGGGCTGAATATGAAGCGAGCCAAGATTCTTGGTCAAGCAGCCGCAGGTGTTCCCCTTTGGAGATGCGATGAAGAGACAAGCCGCCATTGCAATGTTCCATATGTAGTATTTCCTGGTAACGTTGGGAGTGATGAAACTTTAGCAGACGTAGTACAAGGGTGGGCAGTTGATATGGGTGATATCTAGTAAGAAATAAGATTTAACACATGCGAGAATAAAATTGAACTAGCAGAAAGAGGAGATGAATCATTCTCTGGAAACACCAAAGAATAAGAGATTCTAAACTTTGCATCGCATGAGTCGCAAAGGAGCATAGGGCCGATCGGGTCATCACCTGCACAATCACCTTTGTTGGATGCGCAAATCGTCCGGTCAAAGACCGCCAGTGTCGATGCTTGTGAGATTGGGCACAATCCATCTACCTTATTGTCCAACTATTGCACTACAAGGCACGAGGGATTATTCCCTTATATATTATTCCAATTGAGATTTGATATTCGTAGTTACAGCTATTAATATTTGTAGTAATAAGGTCACGTATAGCTGAAAATTTCTCTTATGTTGCAAATAGCAGCATTATAACCCCATTGCCACAAGACCAGCTGCCTTAGGCAGCAAGTTATTAGGTCACATAACCTAAGGAAAACACCAATATAACTTGCAATAGCTAGATTAAATAAAGAATTAAGCATCATTAAACACACCAACCTAACCCCCTATAACAACACTAATATAATATCACTTATCTATTCCCTTTAAAATCTAATACTAATTAGTAAAGCTTTCTATAAATTAATAAGGCCCTAAAAAAGAAATATTAGATATAAGCACAAAAAACATACTAAAGAGAGATATCTAGATATAATTATAAAAATAAGCTCTTAGATTTAATAGTAATTTAAAAAGTAATATTCTTAATAAAAACCTTCTATTAAACTTTATTAAATCCTTTATTTATTATAAGAAATACTAATCTAAATAAATACTTATTATTAGCTTAGATCTAGAGATAATAGAAAATCTTATAATTTATATTATAATTCTTCTTATAAAGAATATTATAATAAAATTATTAAAATATCTAAAAAAAAGAATATATTTAAAATTATTATTAATTTTAACTAAGAAAAAATTAAGTAAAATCTCCCTAAATAGATTATAAAATATAATTCTCTTTTAATTATTAATTAAAAAAAAGTAAATTTATTAAAAGAGAATCCCTTAAATTTTATAGAAATATAAATTAATAATTACCTTATTTATATAATTTACTTTTATAAGAACTCTAAGAATTATAATAATAAAATAACTAAAGTATTTTAAGATAATTTTAATAAATAAAAAAAAGTAATATTTAAAAAAGGAATTATAATAATTATTAAAAAGCTATAAAATACTCTTTTTAATAAAAAAGTAAAGATCTTAAAGAATAGATTAAGAGTAATAGTTAATTTAATTAATCTTTTAAACTCTAAGATAAATATATAGCTAATATAATATAATACTTAATTATCTTTATAATAAAATACTCCCTAAATATTAATAAAAATACCAAAAGAGTTTATAACTATTATACTTACTCTAATAATAATATCTTTATATATAAAATTACTTATTATACTAATAAGTACTAAGTAATATAATATCTTTATTAATATAACTAATAAAAATATTATAAAGAAAATAATAAAACTAAGTAAGATCTATATAAATAAGAACTAGTATATTAGCAAATAATATAACTTTTAATTAATTAAAATCACCCTCTTTAAAAATAAATATAAATAAATTATTATACTAATCAAAGGATATACCAAAGTATTACTAATTATATTTACTAGAAAGACATAAGATTATTATATTATCTCACTTACCTAGAAAGAATACTTATATAAAACACTATGGTAGTATGGTGCAGTGGTTAGCGCGCTGTGTTTTTCACAGAGACCGGGGTTCGATTCCCCGCACCAGCCCCCGGCCTAGGGAAATAGGTAAAAAAGGGTTATTGTAACTAGTCATTTTTCCCCACTGGGGTTTTTATAGGCGATAATTATAACTAAAATAATTATGATATAAAGCTCTTATTGCTCCTTATAAAATCTAACTAAATGCTAAATAAGAAAGCATCTTATTTATATATATAGGTTAAGTTAAGTAATTAGATAAGGGTTTTTTTTTTTTTTAAAAAAAAAAAAAAAAAAAAAAAAAAAAAAAAAAATATAAAAAAAAAATAAAAAAAATTTAAAAAAAAAAAAAAAAATAAAAAAAAAATAAAAAAAAATTAAAAAAAAAAAAAAAAAAAAAATTATTAAAAACAATACAGAAAAACTATTACTTAAGAACTTTAAAATATTTATATAGAATATTTAAAAAAACAATTATAAAATAGGTAATAATAAAGAGAATAAGAAGGAACTTTACTAGACCCTTCTATTATCTATTAATAGTATTACAAAGTATAATATAGCTTAATATAAATATATAGATATATTTAAAGGATTAGCTAATAATATCTAAATATTACTAAAGATAATAAATAATAATAAAATAAGTAATATAATATTTTTTATTAATTATAAATTTACCTAGAATAAATAATATTATAAAAAGAGAATATTTAAATAAAATAACTATTAATAATAAAGATAATAGTAATATTTTATATACTACTAATAAGAATATTAATTAACTAGGTATTCTAAAAAAGAGTATTAATAATTAAAATAAAAATAGTTTAATATATAAGATTATAAAATAAAACTATTAAATAATACCTATTAAACCTTCTTAATAATATACAAAGAAGAAAATAATAATAATATTAATTAGTAAATAGAAAATATTATTTAAAAAATAGAATAGCTTAAAGATAATAATAATAACTCTAATAAAGAACTAAAGAACCTATAGTATACTATAAACTTTATTATTATAATAAATAAAACCAAATAATTCTTAAAGACCTATAAACCAAATAATAAAAATATAATTACTATTCTCTATAACCAAGTATTTATCTATACCCTTATAAAGGAAGACCCCTAGACTAAAAAAGCAAAAAATAAAGTATACTTTACTAAAGATTAATATAATTATAAAGTATTCTAAGGAATTATCCCTAATATAAAAGTAACTAATATATTAACTACTAACTTTCCCTAGGTATAAGTACTAAGAAAATTAATCCCCTTATTATTAATTAGCAAAACCAAAGACCATAAAATTAAATTTAGTAAGGGCTTAATAATATCAAATAGTATAATAATTATACCTATAATCCTTAGTACTATTAACTTCTAATTAATCCTAATATATATTCCTTTTTTACTATCTATTAGTAATATAGATTAAATAAGTATTAAACTTAATAATCTAAGAAATATACTTATTAAAGGAGATATTAAAGTCCCTATAATTAAATAATAAGAATATTTATAGTAGATTATTAATATAAAAGAAATTATTATATTTTATCTTATAAAGTCTAAGCTATACTAAATATATTATTAATTTAGGTATTTATTAATTAATTATTTAAAGAAAATATTTAAATAAATAGATTAAAAGTTTAATTTAAAAGTATTAAAGAAATTTACTAAAGTATATTATTATTATTAAATAAATAATAAAGCCCTAAGCAAATTCTACTTTATACTAAAGGATAATTATAAATTTAACTATAAAATTATTATTAATATTATATAAATTAATAATAAACCTATAATTTATATTATTAATATTATAATATTATTTTAAGTAATATACTTTCTTAACCCTAAACAATAAAAAGTAAAGGATATATAGAATATATTATATAAATACTAGATTAATAATTACCTAGGACTACCTAACTAAATTATCTATAATATTAGAATAAACTTTATATTAAGAGAGTTTAAATAATATACTTAAATATTAGTAATTAATATAGATAAAGTACCTATTAAAGTATATAATAATATTAGGAAGGTAGAACACTACTATAGCCTATTAAGGTAAGTATATAATATTATTAAAAATAAACTTAGTAATATAATTATAAATAATTAAAAACTATAAATAATAGTTAAAACTATTAATAATTTAATAAGCCCTAATAGATTTATACTAATACTACTTATATTTAGCACTTACCTATACCTATTAGATAATTTACTCCCTATATTTAAAATAATATAATATACTAAGGCTATCTATAAAGCTACTAATAAAGCAAGAAGACTTCTTATAAACCGCTAAATTAAAAAGGCCCTTATAACTTAGAATAGCCTAGATATTACCCCTACTTACTCTTTACTATTTTAATTAGAAGTATATATATAGTAAGAGAAAGAAGAATAATAAGGCTTATTTAAATTAATTAATATAAAAAATAAGAAATATATTATAAAATTACTAAATAGCCTAATAAGTCTTTAGGTAATAATTATTAAATTATTCTTCTAGAATAAAGGAAAAATACTATTATATATAATTCTATATTAACTATAAAATAAAAAATAAAAAGAGGATTTATAATTACTAGTACTCTAAATTACTAAACCCCTAGTTAACCTATATAACCTACTAAAGCAAAGATATAAAAGACTAAGGAAAATACTTTTAATTAATTAAACCTTTATTACTAATAAAATATTTCTAGATAACCTAGAAAATAATATTAATATAGATACTATATATTTAATTATAAAAGAAGAAACTAATTAGAACCTATTACTATAATTATAATAAGAAGAAAAGATTATTACCCTAGGTAGACTATTTAAATAATCTAATAAAAATAAAATCAAAGCCTTAAGAAACTATAATATATTTATATTTAAATAATATAATAAATATAAATACTAAGGTAAATAGATCTTTAATATATAATTAGTATATAAAATCAAAGGAAAAGGAATAATAATACTATATAAGAAGTTATAATTTATTATTTAAGGATATAATAATAATAGGAAAAGTATAATACTTATATAAGTACTTACTATTTAATATAATAGCTAAAGGCTAATTATTATAATTACCTTATTATTAATTAAAAAAGAAATATTTATTTAGCTATAAGATATTACCTAAGTATATATATAATTAAACACCTAATTAAATAAAACTATCCTAATATACCCTCTAAAGTAAATTAATAATAACCTCCTAAAAGGAATAATTATAAGAATTATTAAATTATTCTATAGGATAGCTAAGATAAGCATATACTAATAGGCAATATATTTTAACTATTATTAAAACAAGCTTAATATAATAATCTTAACTTTTAACCCTTACCTATTTATCTCTAAGTTAAAAGAAATATTTAGTATTATTAGAATATAAATAAATAATATATTTAGACTAAATAATTAACTATTATATAACTTAAAGGAAAAAGAACTTAATAAAGCAAAGTTTATAGTAAAACCTAAATAAGTACTAATATAGTAATAACCTCTTCTCTTTAATAGATATAAACTAACCTTAAGAGAAAATTTATAACTATAGCTTAAGTAAAAAGGATAAGTATTTATAAGAATATAAGTAGTATATTATATTTCCCCAATAAACCAAAAGATCAACTAATTCTTATATATTATATAGGAATTATATTATACATTAGTATATAAGGCATAGTATATAGTTAGTCAATACTTATATCCTTATAATTATTCCCCTTCCACTAGTAATACATCCTAAGCTATATTATCCCTTATTAGTCCTAATAGTCTTACTTAAGGATATTATTAGCCTTAGGCAAGCAATCGCTAGCCTTATATACTTTAGCTACTAAGAAAATAGACTAATATAATACCTAGGAATATATAACTAATATTAATCCCTAAGACTAGCCACAGTAGTAACTATACATAATAGCCTTATAAGCCCAATATAAGCCTAATACAGTTATAGACCTGGGGTTTAAACCCATAGCCTCTGTATAGCTAGAAGACCTATAATATACAAGAATAATTATAAGAATATAAGTAGTATATTGCATTTCCCTAATAGACTAAAAGATCAACCAATTCTCGCATATTGTGCGGGAATTGCACTATACATCAGTATATAAGGCACGGCGTATAGTTGGTCGACGCCCGTGTCCTTACACTTTTGCTAAGCAAATACAAGGATTTTTCTTAGAATATTTATTTTCCGGGCTATATATGACCTTGTTACTACAAATATCAATAGCTATAACTACGAATATCAAATCTCTTCCAATTTGTGCTTGCTATTAATATTTACTTTGAAAAACCCCCAGATAAAATAGTACTCGATAAACCCACCCGGGTAGCCCTTGTTACAATGAAACCATATTATATATATATTTATGCTTCAAACAAATTTAAGCCAGCAATGCCAAAGCAAATCGAGACTGCGGCGAAACTAGCCCTGGTGTTATTCATACCCAGCCACTTGTTAATCAGGCTGATGGTGTCGGGCTCGCCGGGCTTGATGGTTAGCCCCTTATTCAAGCCAATTTCGTCGGCGCGGCGGTGAAGGATAGTATTAGTCGGCGCAATAACAAACCAGGTATACGGCCCGGCCGATATCTGAAACAAGGCTACGGCAATAAAGAAGTATGTGACCTTGCTATCGGTGCCGTTGGCCGATGTGGCGTATGCGGCGCCGAGGAAGGCTACAATGCTAACGACGGCGGTGGTGGTCCCGCTCCGGAACCCATGCTCATACGTCTCCTTCCACTGACGGTTGATAAAGTTGACGGGTGCCGCGGGAGTGTTGGTTGTGGGGATATGGAAGCGGGAACTCGCTGGCTGGCCAGTGGGCCTTGGAACTCCACCCATAAACACGAGGGGGGAGGCCACTAGGTTAATGGTATGGTTTAGAGCGAAGAAGAAACTGGACGAGACGACGCCTGCGGCGCTGACGAGGGTAGTGATAGCGGCAGTGTTCATCTCGTGCTGGTAGTTGAGCGCAATGAGGCAAGGAGGCCGGTCTTCTAGTCGAATCTATTTAGAATGCTGTCCGACAATGTTGATATTTTCGTATCCTGAAGACTAGCAGCAATATGCAACATATTTATAGTCATTTTCATTCGGACTTTCGTCAATTGACTGGCCAAGCGCAGGCATCGCTGTCCAATTATACGGACATACGGCATGATGTTGCGCAAGGGTCGGTCAACACGGATAAATTATGAATATCCGATCCTGATGTAGGATTTTCAGCTTGCGACATCTTGATTCAACAGCACACAGGGAGCGTTACCAGGCTGGTGGGGTAGCGGAACGGGGTTCGGGGTTGAAGCCTGGAGAAGCGAAGAAGCGAGGTTGCCACCGAACGGATGAAGTGGCTCGTGCTACTTACATGATCCTCTGTCTTTTCCCAGCCAGACCCTAACATCATGGCCGAGCAAACCATTGACAACCACTCCGGACCACGGCATCTACTAAACCCCGGGCTTAGGCTAAGCCTATCCAAGGGGTCCCTTGTTCGGAGTCCGCTACAAAAGCAACACAAGATACGTTGGAAAGATGCTGGTGGTCTTTGGCCGGCACTGGCTTTGGCCGTATGATTTGCGCATCCAACAAAGGTGGTTGTGCAGGTGACGACCTAGTCGGCCCTATACACCTTTACAACCTTGCAGTTTCAAAATAATTTCAGGATTCGCTAAAATACAAGAAATAGGCCCAACGGGGCATTTTCGGGGGCGCGCGCCTAGGCAGGTAGCTCGTAGGCGTATTCGATGGGTGATTAAACAAGTCTGGTTGTTGGTCTATTTTCGCCCGAACCAAAAATACAATCAACTTTACTAGCACACCCCTCAATAGCCTAGCCTGACCAACTCTGGAACGGCCAGCTCAACCCGATCTGCCCAGGGTTACGTACAGCCCGAAATCACGTGCAAATAACAATAATTGAGGTGAGACCGGCTTCCCTCACAAGGTTTGCCACGGCAAGCCACAACACCATTGACTGACGTCGGGATATTAGGCTCAAAAGGGGTCATCATTAGGGCCTCCAGTCGAGACGGAAATCTAACTAATAGCAACAGCCATGACTGCCCCATATAGATCTTTCAATTAACACAGGATTGCTCAATATACCTAGAATCATAGCTATGTGAGATTGTGTAATGAAAAGAAATCTAAAAAATCTAATTTAAAAATGAATTATAAAGAATGCTTAAGTTTTTGATACCATAATTTACCCAAAAGTGCTTTAGATAAAATATTGCTTTGCCTCTTTAAATACAATCTAATCCTTCTTCGTCTTTCGGTTCTTAGGAACTCGGGCTAACCAGTAAAAGAAGAGGGCAGCAAGCAAGTTAAAGCCAATGAAGACCCACATGAGGGCAAAGTTACGCCATCGGTTATCGAAGTTAACACTGATTGCCTTGAGGAACGTGTTTGTGTTCGAGAGCGAGCAGAATTGGCAATCGGTTGCATTGGGATCAACAAGCATACCGCTTCCCGCTCTGTCGATGAATGTTGCCATGTATTGTCCGCAGGTCTGGCCCTCGGGGGCGCTGAACTTGACCAGTTCATTCGAAGAGCAGAAGGCCTTTGCATTAGCCAGCGCAGCACCAAGAAATCCTTCCACGAAGTACGTAAAAGGATTCACGCGGTACATGAATATCCAGAACCCAGGGAGGGCTGTGGGACCAGACAAAATACTGCAAAAAAGATGTCAGATGTGACTGTGCGAAGACTTGCTATTGCAATCAATTAGAAAAGAAAAAACTTACCCGCAAAACGAAAACATCATGATGGTCATCAGGCCGACAATACCACCTGCAACTTCGGCACTTTCCAAACCAGCGATAATCATGTGCGCAAAAGAACTGGCAAAGATGAAAAATACCCAGACGAAAAGGAATACAAGGGTACTTCGTGAGTGTACAGCGTCAGTTGGTCGGGAGTTACGGTATAGGCCGATCGGGTAAAACCAGAGGATGAAACTGATAAGTCCCATAACCTATGCTTTGTTAGGTCCTGGCATAAAGAAAAATGAAAGTACTAGACTCATGATGCTTACAGAATTCCAGATGAGCTCAACCAACAGATTGGCAATCATAAAAGCCTTCCATGAGTATGCTTTGGCAGGGCGTTCACGAGCCTCGTACATGGTTCGCTGAGAGACAAAGACAGGCATAATCTGATCAACAATTTGACTAAAGATTGTCAAAAAGATGAATACACCAAACATCTGGTTCTGGAGTCCACCCTGTGTGTTCTCCATGTTAAGAAACGACAGGCCGATGAACAGAGCCTAGGGAACGTTAGCATATTGATTTCTATTGATTTGGGATGTGTGGCAAATAAACGTACAGAACCACAAGAGAGGAAAGCCTTGGAGTAGATGTAGGTCGGACTGCGCCAATATTGCTGGAAGACACGCCAGAATACTTCCCTGAACTGAGTGCTAAATGGGGCAGCAAACTCAGTTAAGACGGGAGCACCTTCTGTCTGTGATTGGGGCGTATTAGCTGTGCTTCCAGATGACAGTCTGACGAGCTCTTGTTGGACCCCTTGATACTCAGGGCTTTCACGCCAAACAGCAGGCCAATCAACGTCTGTGTGCGCACCGGGAGCCGCTCCAATGACCTCAAGCATGTATTCGGCAGGATTGGTTCCTGGTTTTAAAGGCGGGGCACCATTGCGCATAAAGTAGTCAGTTAAGACAGCCGAGTTTTGTCCAATCTCGCCAAAGTAAACAGTTCTTCCACCTTTAGCAAGTAGTAATAATCGATCAAATCTTTGGAAGAGCATAGCAGAGGGCTGATGAATGGTGCAAAGGATTGCTTGTCCGCTGTTTGTGAGCTTTTCCATTAAGTTGCAAATAGACCATGAGGTTTGACTGTCAAGTCCAGATGTAGGTTCATCGAGAAAGAGAAGCAACTGGGGGCGAGCTGCAAGCTCAACACCAATAGTGAGTCTTTTGCGTTGTTCAACATTGAGACCCTCTCCTGGAATTCCAATAATAGCATCAGAGTATTCTTCCATGCCAAGCATAGCAATGACCTTGTCGATATAATCAATCTTTTCTTGCTTAGTGTAGGTATCGGGCTGACGAAGCAATGCACTGAATGTCAATGCCTCGCGAACAGTTGAGGTGTGCAAATGAAGATCTTGCTGGGTAACGTAGCCAGTCTTGCGTTGGAATGAGTCGTCGCGTTGCTGTCCATTGACAAGCATTTGTCCAGAGATCACACCCATAGTAACACGACTAGCCAATACATCAAGCAGTGTGGTTTTTCCAGCTCCGGAAACTCCCTATTCATAAAGTTAGCACCTGCTTTAATGTTTTCAGCCGCCTTACACATACCATGAGAGCAGTCAGTGTGCCGGGCTTTACCCATCCATCAACATGGTCTAGAATTCTTCGTTCCTGGTCTTTGATTTGGACAGTGTATACAACGTCTTTCCAGTGGAAGACGGAAGTCTGCTTTTCCATGACAGGAGTATCAGAATCCGTGCCGCTGGCGGGGGTTGGTCGATTGGTTTCAGGTGCCTCTACATCAGAGCGATTGCGCCTATTCTGAAGAGCTTTGCGGGTGAACACCAAAACCTCGCCCTTGGATCGCTCACCGGCGACGTATTCGGAACCCACCAAGTGCAGGACCAAGAAAAAGACGAGGAACACAAGCATGATAGCGAAATTCCTCCACTTGTGCGAAGGGATATATCCATAGGCCGTTCGGACAAAGTTTGTGCCGCTGATTTGGTCTTGACCTGACAACGCACCTTGAATCATGCATACCTTCTGAGTGGGCAATACGTCAGAGTACCCATCACCCGAAGGGACGAACTGGGCACAGGGGAAGCTTCTTCCTACAAACTCGTTGAGAACAACACTTTCGAATCCATAAAATACTGGGTTGATCCATCGTAACCAACCCAGCCAGTCCTGCATGTATTGAATCTTGATAGCAAAACCAGTATACAAACAGATGACCAGGAGGATGACTGCAGAAGGGGCCAAAGCCTGAGCAATAGTCTTGGTGACAGAACCCATCAATCGAAACATCATAGACATTGTAAGAGTCATGATGAAGACGATGAGAAGGAAAAAGAAGAAGGGCCCACCCTCACGCCGAAGATTTCCCATCAGATACAATATAGTATTTGTGATGATGGCATTAACAATCTTGTATGGAAGGTCCACAATCATGGCGGATAATGCTTCGGCGCTGGGATGATAGAATGCATATCTGGAGTGCTTCTCGACAATAGATCGCTTTGCGTATAGTGTCATAATCTCGAGAATACTTGAAAATGCATTGGTAAGAACAATAAAGAATAGCAGAGTACCGCGCTTTGCAATACTGGAAGAGTCTTTCGGAAGGTTGTAAAAGATACTGCCGATGATAAGAGATGTGAAAAGATTGGTAAGAAGCATAGTGAGGGTCATGCTCGGATCACCCTTGAGGAGCACAAAGTTGCGCCAAAGGGTAAGCATGACCTGGTTCCAGTAGGACAGTGTAAATGGTGACTTTTCACGTTGAGAGGTCGACTGTTCGTTGCGGCGGGACAAAAGAAAATGGTGATAGTGTTCACCATCAAAGGGATGGCGCTCCAAGTACTCGTCAATCTCAGACAGCAAACGGACGCGGTTCTGACTGGCCTTCCAGGCTTGAGCAAACTCGTCTGGGCTGCGGGGTGTTTTTCCCTCCATTCCAGGGCGAATGACACGCTCCGAGTGACTGGTCATTGAAGTCAGGAAGTCTGCCGTTGTCTGTTGCTCAGGGCAGACAAATCCAAGTTCCTCGAAGTAAGCCTTGGCTTCATCACCTCTGCCGAAGTAGATTTGTCGACCTTCGTACAGCACTAGGACCTTGTCAAAAGTCTAGGACGAGGTTAGCATTCCAAGTATATCATTGCAAGGTAGAGTTAACCTACATCATAAGCATCCTGGGATGCCTGATAGATAGCAACACAGGCGGTAGTACCAAGCACATCAGCCTGCGTTCGCAATGTTCGGCAAAATTCAAGAGCATTGGCGCTATCCAAACCGCGAGTGCTGTTATCCCAGCACTGCAGAGGGGAATAACTTAATGCTGCTTCGGCAATTGTGACACGTTTTCTTTCGCCACCGCTCACACCACGAACAAAATCATCGCCTACACGTGTATTAATGGTATGCGAGATTCCAAACATAGCCATAGTGACATCACGGAGATGCTCTGCATATTGCTTAGGTGTGGTGCCACTTGGAATGGTCCTAGGGCTGCGAGCACGGGCAGCAAAATACAGAGTGTCACCAACTGTCATATGGGGAAAGTGGGCATCCACCTCGGCAGTGTAGGTTGACTCGCCACGGAAAGCCGTGTTCATCTGATCAGGGCGGATACCCTGGTAGTTGATAGTAGCTTCATTGGAAACATTAAAGCCGTGTGTCTCTCCAGCAACAGTGCGCAGAAAGGTCGAACAACCTGAACCAGGTGGGCCAAGGACAGCCAGCATTTCTCCCTTGTGCACAACACCCTCGAGGTTATGCAAAATGTCAATGCGTTGTTGTTTGCTGTTGAACAGCTGACCGATTGCACTGACGCTATTAAGAATGGTGTTGCCGACACTCTTCTGGAAATCAGTGTCGGTTCCGAAGCCATAAACGCTTAAATCGCGAAATGCGATGCCCGCAGTCCGTGGTGAAATGTCGTCATTTGTCTTGCATCGGATTTCGTAGAAGGCCTTGGCCCATTTTCTGGCGTTGAACTCGGGGCTCTTTGGGTCGAGCGAGCCATCTGAGGGCTGGGGGAAAAGTGCAGCGGGATGAATAGACTGGGTGGTGTACCGTCGGGCGAGCTGAAGGATGTCGTTGTTGATTTGGGTCTCCATTTCAGTACTCGGATCATGCGTATCCTCCCCTGGCGGTGCCATTGTCGTTTCGGAGTTCGACGAGCGGGGCAAGGAATGTTCTGGTTTCTCCAACATTGACCTATCCGCCTCCGCGTTGGCAGACATGCTTGACACCGATGCTTTGTTGGCAAATTATGGGTTGAAAAGAACTATTCGGAATAAAGGGGTGAAAAGAGGATAGCTTAACAAAAGTTGACAAAGGAGATATTGAGAAGGTTAAACAAGGGGAGGGGAGATATTAATGGGGTTTGCGTTTCGAGAAAAGATTGCGCATCTAGAAAGACTGGCAGGAGTTGGCTCAATGAACACCAGCAGATAGAAAGCTGGGACGAGGTCTTATACCAAAAGGAGTAAAAGAAGAAAAAATAAGCAATTTGATGCCAGTGGAGAAACACACGCTCAGTCCCCTTGGAGCCTTGACCGATGACACGTTGCCAAGGTCAATGTGCCGGCGCGGACTTTCGGTATCCTATTAAACGGAGTCTAGGGCCTCTCGCTAGTCCGTATTCGAGTGCATTCCCAGTAGGAAATCCCAAGCCGTGTTCGGGTCGCGCCCGGTTACCAGACACATCTACAGACACTGGGGGTGCTGGAATGGGGCAGTGTTGCCACGATGGTGACTCGGGGCACCGAAAAGCCGAAGAGGTGGTGCTGTCGGCTCCCGACGGGGCTGCGGTGGAGCCCCGTCCAATTGATAGGCGCACTCTCTTGCAAACCGTAAATGCGGACGCCACTGCGCTTGTCATGGTCAACGCAGGGCACAGCGCACGACTCCTTCCTCGCTTTTTGCGCTAGTTGGAGACGACCCAGTGCCAGGCCTCCAACCATGCAGAAAGACTGATGGCCTCCAGGGTAGCAGGCCCGCAAAGTATTTCGGTATGGCGGTCAATACCGCGCGTCTGCCTAGGTTTTTTGCCTGCTATTCAAACTTGAAGTGGTTGCATCAGCATATTCATTCATCCTGTATTGAAAATACACGTGCCGCGGCAATAAGGAAAGCCTTTGTTATACCCGCTGATCACTGTGAATATTTCATCACGTACCCATATTTTTACCGTAATCTCTGTGTGCGTAGCAGTCCAATTTCCAACGCTACTGCATTAGCCTGTCCCACCACATTAACTCAGCGCTTAGCCAAATTAGGCATGTCAATTACATCATTCGGATCTTGCATGGATCGGACTGGGGCTCCGATCTCCGATGTCATGCCCTCTGGGTGTGCCCCGTTGACTCTGCAAGAAACGAGAGCTCATTGTGATGCGACTTGTATAGGCTGGCTATCACAGAAATGATTGAAGTAGCACTAAGATGGATATTCCGCCACTCAGGACGGAGACTTAGGGACGACAGGGTTAGGATGTGGGATCCTAACTGCCGTGTTGTTACTAGTGTTCACGCTGTAACCACCATCTTTGGTCCCATGTTTTCGGGCAGTGCTTTGCCCTGTTAAACTCTTTAATGAGAGGAGGCACATTATTAAATAAGTATAAAACTCCAAATCGCTTTGGGTTATAAGCGACAACTCCAAGTCCAGCGAGATACCTCAGCAATTCAAACCAGTTGGCGACGTCTGTGAATGTCTCCTTTATGCCATTGTGGACTTATTCGCCTTTTGCTTCTCATACTAATATTTCAGGAAACTATGCAAGTCCCGTGTGCTATCACTCTCTTTGATTTGGTTGTAAACCGAAACTCGGTTCGCTGACCAACTCCATCATTTGGTGGCTGCTATTAAACCACTCCTCTAGGTGAGCGATGTTGCCCATCCATATTTTATGGTCTACAACCCCTTGCCCATGTATTGAGTCGGACATATCGCCATCACCAGTGGCTTGATCAGCTGATCCGTTCTGGGCGCGACCTGTACCGGATGGCACACGTCCTCGATCGCCGAGTGTAACGGGTAAGCCTAACTCAACCATATAGTTCTGAAGCCGTTCTCTTGCCTGAGACTGATCTGTCGACGCCGGGATACGGATTTCGACGTACTGGCTAGCGGCATTAAAAAGAACTCGAAATAGATGAATCATTTTCATCGCCGCTTCCGACACGGCCGGGGCAGACTCCATGGATGAGATGAAGTTGGACAAGCAGTCCAAGTCTACCTGGCTCTGGGTCTCCACAACATAACAAAAGAGGACAATAAAAGGAATAAATGGGGCAAAAAGTAAAATCCTAGGTGTGTTAGTGGATAGATGCTGCTTGACCAAATGATTGTTAAACAGAAACACTTGGGGTACACGCAGCTTTACTTACCAGTTCACATAAACGGGGAAATGGGTTGAATGAACAGTTTTTATGATCGCCATGCAATCCTGATGCCTCTGGAGGCTTCGCCTGGCAGCCTCGATACATTCAGGAATGAATTGCGTGGAGGACTCCCTCAGAGGTGGGCTTGCGCGATATACAAGTGTTAGGAGAGAGAGGCAAATGATATCGTCTGACGTGGCGATGAAGTTGGCAAATTCAACACCAAACTTCTTCTTTGCTTCGTCTATCCAGTGCATCTATGCATGAAATATCAGCCTATGATTCCAGGGCAGGTTTCTGACAGGGCGTCCAGAGTAAAGAGCAACACGACTTACATTCACTCCAGTTGAGATTCTCATGATATCATTCAATTCATGTGCGAGGTTCTGTACCCGAGATTGCCTCACATGGTCCGGTTGAGATATTGCATCGGGACTATAGAGCATCTCATATATGTTCCCTTGGCACCTTGCTGTTCTGATCCACTGACACACCGGTGCTAGCAAGGGATTAAAGGATAGGCTCTCCGCGGTTGGGAATGGTAATGTGATATCCCAGTCTGGAATCGTCGAGGCTCGCCCGAGGCGCAGGGATAGACTCTTGTCCATAAAGTATACAGACCAAAAGATGACTTCTCTCTGCTGTGAATCGCTCGTGTTGGCATTATTTTTGGCAAGTCGATGAAACCCAAGTGTCTGACACAGCTCAGACGCTTTTGATATTAAGGTCCACGCCAGACTTGGTTTCGAGATTTCGATCGCGTGAGCAGCCTAAGGGGCTCATTAATTCCATGTTAATGAACAGGGGTCCAAGAAATATACGTACGCCGAGAATCAAAGCAAATACCATAGGTGTGTTCATTGGTAGATGGAGAGGGAGAGTAATGAGGGCCGTCTCCAGGTTCGTGCGACACATTTGGATAAATGAAGGTATCTCACTTTTATCGTCAGGGCTATGACGAGCATAGGACCCAAAAAGGTACAGGAGGCCTGCATTGGCGATGATAAATTCTGCCTCAGAGAAATCTTTGGAAAAGTAAACTCTGAGGCAAAGATCTGAGAAGTGCTCCATGGGGCAGATCTCGTGTAGCCATGAAAGCGTCCCTGGGAGACCGCCTGAAGATAACCGATTTCGTTAGCCTACATATGTCAATGGGCAGTGTCTAGGCGTGAGGAGTTCCTAGATGCTTGCTGCAAGTGTGACGAGGTTGGCTCATTCCGGAAGTCTTGTTAACTTACTTTTAGCGGCTTGTATCAAGGTGACAGTCTTTTGGATTGGGGGTAGTTCATAATTCTGAAGTGGGGAGTAAACAGAGGGCTTAGCATTTGGATAGACCATCTCAGTTGTGGTGCTTGGTTGTTGGAGGTTATTGATGATTCGATGAAGAGAGTGCAGAGTGTCGCTGAGGTCTATATTGTAATAGTGTGGTGATTGAGTATCAACCGCATTTCGCAGGAAATCCCCGGCAAAGGCTGAGTGAGCGGCCAGAGAAGACTCTCCTTCGACAATGGGACTATCCGACGATTGTGCTATGTTTTCAACATTTGTGGCATGTAGCGTTGGAGTGAGGGTTGGAGTTAACCTCGCGGGGTCCTCGCCTTCAGAAGTTGACGGTGGAGCTGAGGGCACTGGGTTTGGACTGCGGTTCTGGAGGAGAAGCGTGACCTCTTCGAGTCGCTTATCAAGAAGGTCGATTTTCTTTTCACTGCGAGCACGGTTAACAAAAAATGAGGTAGCATTTGTCCATTGTAAGGGATCGAGGTATTTGGGGCCTTATCCTGGAAGACTTGGAGATTGGACGACTCACTATTGACTGGACAGAAGGATTCGGGTGCGCTTGGTCTGCGTGCGCAAATTATTGTGAGTACATGGGATGTTTACCTGAAGACAATGAGAACATGGGGAGTTTCTGTCACAGCGGATCTACACGACACCTTGTTAGCTCACAGCAAGTCTTCTAGCCTCTTAAACGAAGATGATACGGCCTTGCTCCGGATGAGGAGAGGTTGTCCCCATACAAGCACAGAGCTAGTCTTGGGCGCAGCTTTGTTTAAGGAGAGCCTTGTGCAGGTTCGGGTGGACATACTTTACGAGTACGACAACCATCACACTAGACGTGCGTAAGTAGTGGGGACGAGTCTGGGGAAGAGACCAAAACTAACGGCTCTTCGAACATGTGATGTTGAGGCGCCATTGTTCACAGAGTTCCCATCGTTGTCTGGAGTCCCAGGCCTTGTATCGTCATGGGCGTCCATTGGCGTGGTGCCACTTGCTCAAGGCTGATGTTATCGTGTCTCGCTTGCAGCAAGGGCGGGAACTGGGCCGGAGTTTGTCGGAGCCGGAGAGGAAAAGGGGAAATGGCCGAAAAGAGTAATAGTGAGGAGCTGCGACCGAGGCGCGACTGTGAGCGTGGGGGGGGGGGGGAGGGAGGAGGATGATGTTAAGGGAACGAGGAGCGCGGACCCCGAGAACACGGACATGTGCTGGGGCGAAATTCCGGAATCCGCGGTGCCCGCTAAAGTTTGTGAGCAACGCTGACTTTTTCCAATGCTCACGTAATCTCATCGACTCGTTCCACCCGGGGTCCTCACTTAAATTAAGAGGTGTGTGCAAACCATCTCCAAGGTTTTGGTAATTATTACACAGGCTGTAGAGTTTGTACATTCTTTTGCTTGGCAATTCTCTTTAAATGAGAGGGTATGCTGGCAAAAGGAGCGAGCAAAATTTTTCGCCCTTGTGCTTTGCTACATCGTACCATCCATCTATCCTTCGAGTGCGGGATAGCTGCGCCCCGCCGCACATGACCCCAGCAAAAGCAAGGTGATCTCAAGCGACGTCGATGACTTCCAGAATCAACCATCGCCGTCTACACTGCAAGGTAGCTCCATGTACATCCAGTTGTTGTCAGGACTTGTGGAATCACCCAATTTGGCTGGGAAATAATGTACCTTCAATTCGAGGCTCATTAATTGGCTAGACCACCCTGCCCGTGACCCGCACTCGAAGGGATACGTAGAGCTTTTAATATGTACTCTTGGATAGTGCATGCACCTCACGTCACCAAGATTAGTGCTCGTTTGTTGCCGGTCCGACATAGTGTTCATGTCCCCAAACCCAGTACCAAAGACCGGAGATTATACCTGCCGCCACAAACACAACAGGAGCATAGTTGACGGATGCCACACTGACTGGAAGAGTCGACGGCATGCAGAGGAGCGGTAGTATCAGTATACACCAGCCTTCCCAGTTAACAAGTCGTTCTAGAATATGCGGATATGTGTACTAACCAACTGAGACCACATTGCACAAAGTGCCAAAACAGCCAAGATAGAACTGACCACCTCGAACTTGCTTCCGGCCTGTCAAGAGACTGATACCGACTGGAGTGACGTATGCTGCGTTCAAACAAATAATACCAACCCCGGAAAATGCATTAAACGCAGCCTCAGAACCGAAGTAGATGAAGCCTAACACACACTCAATAACCATGCAAAACATCATGGCGTTGAGAGGTACATGGAGCTTTTGATCTATTCTTTTCCACCATCCCGAGCCGGGAATTGCTCCATCTCGAGCAAATGCCCAGGCGCAACGAGAAGACGCAGTAGTGCAGCCTATGCCACAGAGGATACCCAAAACAACAAGGGGAATAAGTAGTGTCAACGCCACACCCGGTGTGCCCACGGCGCTCTTAATAATTGATGGAATGGGTTGACCTCCCGAGACCTTGATAAGTGATTGGATATCTGGCATTACGAAGACAATTGGTACTAGGAAGAACAAACCGGCAACCGTATTGATGAAGACAGTTGAAACCATGGCCCTTGGGACTTGAATTGAGGGCTGCCGTACTTCTTCACACATGCTACCCCAAGTGGTTAGATGCTGGAACACACAAACATAAATGGTTGCACGAATTTACTCACGATGTAATCATGCCCGTTGATGAGGTAGCATATCCTGCATGCAAAAGCCCCACGCAGAAGGACCATCCATCCGGCCAGCCAGAAGATGACTCGAAGTGGGTAAAAACGTACTCGGCATCACGGCGGCCATTTTTGGCAATAACCAAGACGGTAATGGTAATTGCCAGCACACTGACAAATGTCCAAAAGATTGCAGCTGTCTGAGGGCACGCATGGTCAGCTGTTTCGCAAAATCATGGCGAATGAGACAAAGGGGAGTTGTGTCTCTCACATCAAGCCAAGGCAACCACTTGTTCCCTAGCGCTGAGACACTGTTACATAATAATGTAATGGCTATAAAAATGAGGATAACCTGATAGGGTTTACCCGCAAAGATACCGACACCGGGCTCCGACTCGAAAACGTTGATGCAAGATACAAAAAACAAGGTAGTGCCAAAGTTCACAGAGAGCGTGATTGAGATATTCCCGACCAGATAGAGCCAGCCACAGATCCAACTAATGACCCGCCGGAATCTAGGAGGGGAAAGCATAAAGGTTTGATGGTACACGCCTATGAAGAATCAGCTAAGCCGACGACCCTGATGAAAAACGGATGTGTAGGCTAGGACGGCAAACGGTACACCCTAAACGAGAAATAAAGTACCTCCAGCAGTGGGATATACACTGGTGATTTCACCGAGAGAAACGGCGACGCACATGACGAGTACAGAAACAAGAAGCCAGCCCCATATGATGTTGACGGGTCCTCCACCCACGAGAGGCCAGTTAAGGCTGGTAGTCAACCCATACGGAACGGAAGCAAGCACGAACGCCATAAACGCCACATGCATTGTTGATCTGTCTCGAGACAGCTCAGGTTTGTAGCCAAGATCCTCAAGCATTTTGTTCCCGGACTGTTGTTCTTCGGTAGCCCCGAATATTGGGCGTTCAACTTTTTCTTGCATATTGGTCGGTACAACGTCGTATTCAGGTAGAGGAGAAGGAGATGCGATGAACCTGTCAGATAGTCAGTCTTGACTGGGATGGGGGGTTTTTTTTTTTTAATATAAAAAAAACTCCCCCAAAAAAACTCCCCCAAAAAACCCCCAAAAAAACCTCCCCCCAAAAAAACCCAAAAAACAAGAAGCAGAAGTTAGATAGATATTCCGACTGGTACGCGACATCATGGTTTACAAACATGATGGTCGCGTTGTGGTGGCCGCATCCCGTGGAAGCCGTCCCAGCATCCTTGAGTGGGTCTCTAGTGACCCTGGGAGTGGGGCTGTTTATATTACTTCCCACACTAACCAATGTGGCGGTTGCATGGCTGTCTCGCTCGATATGAATTCGACTCAGGGGTTCAAGACCTCCCTCAACATCAACTCTTTGGAATAGGACCTGAAGCATGATGATGAACGGAGCACTGCCATTCTGTCGCCAACTCTCTTAAAACGAACCTCACTTTGCTTGATCCCTAACAAAGGTCCTCCCTACAGTCATACACACAGCCGGAATCGCTAGCGCCTTGCTCCCCAACCGCGACAAATATCCCAATCGGATTATATTGCTTCTACGATTAACATGCAAATGCAAGAGAAGTACGTCGCGGCCCAGAAGGGTGCTCAGTACAGAAGAAAGCGTCTTGAGGGTGGGTGCTAACCTGTGAACGAACGCAGAAATGTAGCCTTGGCACTGGCCATAAGCTCGAGCATATTCATCGGTAATGCGTAATCTGCACCAATTTCAAATACCCAACAACTGACTCGATATTTCATTCAGGCATCAGCTTTATCGTAATGAAAAAGGTATAAGGCATCCTATAAAAGCCAGAGTTCTCAACTCTCTTCCAGAACTCCAGGCTGATCTTGCAACGTTTCAGGGACTCATACGTACTCAAGGATGCGGCTGTGCGGCGCAAGATTATTCGTATCTCAAGAACTCTATATGGTGGGCCGGTACGATAATGTGTATGTGAATGGATGTCATGGATTGCAAAACGGCACTAACCCATACAGTGGTGGTTGGTGAGATTGGCAACTTCGCAGCGTATGCATTTGCGCCCGCTATTCTCGTCACTCCTCTCAGGGCCATATCGATTATTACAGAAGCTGTTTTAGCCTCGTGCCTTCTGCAAGAAAGATTGGGTATCCTTGGCAAGCTTGGAAGCACAACCTGTTTGATGGGCGCACTCTTGATTGTACTTCATGCCCCGGCAAACGAGAATATTGAGACCATTGACCAATTATTGCAATACGCTATTCAACCAAGTAAGATCCGGCACATGCAATGGCAACGCTCACAGGGACTAAGCCAAACTCTCATAGGTTTTTTATTGTATACCACGCTCGTGGTTGTTTTTACTGCCACTATGATCAATAAGATTACGCCTGCTTATGGGCTCACAAACCCCTTGGTGTTTGTATCAATTTGCTCTGCAATTGGCTCTATATCGGTCATCAGTACAAAAGCATTCGGAATTGCGTTGAAACTGACCCTTTCTGGAAAGAATCAATTCTTACAGCTATCAACATATGTATTTGTGATCACAATGGCAGCATCTATCTTGATCCAGATATATTATTTCAACAAGGCTCTCTATATCTTCCCTTCGAACATGTAAGCTTTCTACACCTCACATTGTACCCATTTCTCATACGGTCTGCAGCATCAACAATTTTTACTACGTCTGTTTTACTATAACAACCCTATGTGCGTCTGCCGCTCTATTTGGCGGACTCAATACTTCTGGAATTGTAGATGCTTTATCATTGATCTGCGGTCTTTTATTATGTTTCGCCGGAGTCTACTTACTACAAATGTCCAGACCAAATATTGCACAACATAGAGCTTCGTGTCAGATGGACTGAGTCGTTGCTTTTTCCAATGCGTGCATTCTTGCTACTGGATTCCAATGGCTAGCTTTGAGTTTGGGAATGATGTTGTAATAAGTACGGAAAACGTCGAGGGCTTCATGGTCATTTGTAAAGAAACTCTTGACCTTGGATGATAACCAACCATTTCAAAAAGAAGAGTCTATAGTGGGTTAGGGAACGTGGACAAGGCAATCTGCTGGAGTATAAGGAATTACAAGCGTTAACCCTGATTACTTGTTTACCCAACTGATTAACTTTTGCTAGAGCCTTTCCTTGATAAAATTTTTCATTCGGTGTAACTTTAAGTTTTGTTGTACGAGTAAATTCACAAACCTTATTGTAATAAAACCGCTCTGGTCTCAGTTAATTGACAATATCGAGCCTTTTGGTTATGGAGTTGATTTAGGTATTAATGATTTCAAAAGCGACGTTTGTTTTTGCGGATTTGAGCCGCTTGGATTTTATTTAATCGCCATCCGGCCTTTATCCATAGTTCCACCAAAGTGAAGGTGACATTATGGGAGGGAGATGCTTGCCAGCTCTGCCCCTACCCTGGATCCCTGGATGCAGCTATTAACAGGGAATCCAACTGTCTATTCTGCGGTAGGAGGCCTAAGGTTATAGCGATATGGCATATTTTGCCCAATTGGAATCAATAACTCTCTATTAACAATGCAGCAGGCCTGCTTTGTGACGCATGGGCATGCGTCAAATCTGGCATAGAAAGAAAACCCATTAATTTCAGAGTCTGTCAGAATCACAGCACAGTGAATTTTGCATCTCAAGTGCATAAAGCTCGTCCCGAGATATACCGTCATAGAGCCACATAAGATTTTCGGGGCTTCCGATCGGGATCCGCATTCCGCGGGTGGCGCTGTGTCAGCTTTCAAGAGTTAGTGGGGGTGGACCGAAAACACGGGGCAAGTATGCGCGTACGGCAGCCGTGGTAGTAACAAAGCGCACAACAACGCTTGTGCGCTTGTTACGAATTTGTTTGCACAAATGCACGTGCTTTAGATACCCATAAAACAATAGCTCGTGACAGCGCTCGGGGCCGCGGAGTGCGGGATTCCGAACCCCTCTGTGTACTGAAGAGGGTCATTTTAGAACACTTCAGGTAACATTAAGACCAAATAGAATGCTCTCTTCTCGATGAAATCTTATTTCCTAGGTCATGTAGCTACCGCCATCTATTGAAAAATTCCATCCATTGTAGCTACGTCAGCTAAATTGGTAGCTGGCTGCGCCGCGCCACCGCCATCAACATGCACGACAGCACTGCACAAGACACCTTCGCTGATGGGCAGTGCTCAAATTCCCCCCCTGAAGAAAATCCGGGCACGTCTCTTCGAAGAGCGGTAAGATAGAGCCCATCTATGAGCTTCGTGTCCATCGCTGACGGTCCTTTAGTGCGAGTCATGCCGTTCTCGCAAGGTGCATCACACTTTTCATCTGTCTCTCTCCTGATCATGATTTCTACATGTTATCCGCTGCTATCTGAATAAGAGCTAAAGTTAAATAGATTCGCTGCGACAAGAATTGTCCCTGTTACCAGTGTGTTCAAGCCAACATCCTGTGCACTAAAACTACGAGACGACCAAGAGTAAAGCGCCACCGAGTAGCAGCAACTGTTCGATAGTTAGTACCCGATGCCTCTTTCAATCTTGGATTGAGAAATCTCTGCATATCTATAACTTATATGACAACATATTGAGAGTTTTGGCTAATATTAAGTCTCCTCGCCTAGTGAGGAAAAGATCGATTTGATAGACCGCCGACTCGACCGAGTCGTCCAGATTCTACAAAACCTACAGACGAGCTCTCCACCTCCTGGTGCACAAAATACACCCTCAGCCTCCTCGGTAATGAACGAAGCAGATATACCTGTTAAGATATCTTCAGCCGCGTTTGTGGATACATCACAATCAGCTATGGATAGTCCGGTGGTTGAGGGAGATTCTTCCTTCGCTACACAATCCGCGTTCGCCAATGAATTTCTGAGGAAGGCAGTTCGTGACTCTTCTTTTCATGATCCAGATCATGATATGAACGCAACACTGGAGTCTTTGCATTGTCTGATTGGCGCCTTGAAAATGCAGACCGCCAAGACCGAGATGTCGTATCCCCTTGCAAGATCGACAATTGTCTCCACTATCAGTGGTCATGAGTTGCCGCCAATTGAGACTACAGTAAAAATAATAAGAATTGCAAAAAGTGAGTTCCCTACAACCATGAGAGATCACTTGATTAATTTGATATTAGCAAAACCATCCGAAACGTTGGCATGGATTTATGACTTTATTCCTCTCGAATATTTCTCGGATATTTGCCTTAGGATTTATTTCTCAGGAGACTTCTCTCTGGCTGATTTTATTATTGCTAATGCCTGCCTGCTTCACCTTTTCTTGGAGGACTCGCGTTCTACATCAGCCGATAGCACCAAAAGTCTCTATTATGCTCGCATATGCCGTGTTAATCTTGAAAGCAGTCTAGTTAACTTGCCTTTACATTTGCCAGGAACGACGAATATGATCTCTGCCCTTTTACTAGGCGTTTGTGACCAAATCTTCCACATTTCACACAATTCTAACAGACCTTCAGGCTTTCCATACCATCGAAATATCAAAACCATCATTGGCTTGGACATTGACTTCAAGAGCGTCTGAACTATGCCAAACCCTTGGGTATCATCGACTGTCTTCAGCTAAGGTTGGAAATGATACTGAAGACATGCAACATAAACAAATTCTATTCTGGTCCGTGTATTTCATGGACAAAAGCCTTTCACTACGCCTAGGACGTGCCTCTACGCTACAAAACTGGAACATTACAACTCCAATGCTTCCAGCGCACAGCAACCGCTACCCTCTCTCATCCTTAGTTTCAATGTGGGTCAATACTGCGCGATGCCAAGGGAATATCTACGAGACTTTGTACAGCCCAGAAGCTATGGTCCAATCTGACGAGATCCGATTGTCTCGTGTGCAAGCACTCTCAAATGAGTTGCAATCTATAGGACAGACAGCGTGTGAAATAACTGTAAGAGGATGCATACTCCATTGCCTATGAAAGTGAATCCATCTTCTCTCAGCCTACTTACCAATTCTATTTGCAGAAAAACAACCTGGAGAAGGCTAGGGAAAGATTTGGAGAACGCGTTATAAGTTTCATTACTCTCTCAGATGATGTGTTGCGCCTATCCCTGCTTACTCTGGTGTACCGAGCGAGTCCCATTCCTGAGGGATTCCCCTCGGCCTTTATCCCAGACTGTATCGAAGCAGCAAGAACTACACTTAAACGGCACCAAGATTTCCTAACCATATTCCAAGATGTTAACTCTTTTTACTTCATAAACTATGTTCACTGGTGAGTGGGAATTTACTTGTGTCCTTTATTTTAGAAAGTTATGTGATATGATGTGGAGCTTACACATGACTTAGGACACTACTATTTGCACCATTTACACCTTTCATTGTGCTTTTTTGTCATATTATTGAGACCCAAGACGAAAAGGATGTAAAGCATCTTAATGACTTTGTTACCTCTATGGAATCTGCATCATCACTCTCGGATGCTGCATCAAAGATGCATCACTTATTTAAAGTCCTTTACAAGATCGCTTCACGTTATGTTGAGTATTGCTCCTCAACAATTGGCGAGCAACGAGGTCAGGAACACGTTGCATTAAACACATATTTAACGACTTTGGGTTTTCCTCCAATGAACCAAGGTCATTTCCAACAACACAACGCAGATGTGTCTACACTCTCGAGTCAGGGTTTTAGCTCTGAACATATTACAGAGAATAATATAGATTCGGGAGTGGAAAGACAAATAGTAAACCGACCGGTTATGTCTATAGGCCAGACAATGGAGTTAGGAGAGTGGTTTAATGGAAACCACGATATTATGGAATTAATAGAGGAACCAAACTTTATGTTTTCTTAGTTATAGAAAAGTTTAATAGAAAGCTTAATATTCCTTTAACTATGTTAGCCCTCTACCTATATACCCTACTTTTATATGTTTAGTTAAAATATAAGTAGGAGGCTTAACCAGGCAATTCTAGGAGCGGATATAATTAGTATTTAAATAACTATAGTATTAGTCTCTTTTTGCCCTAACTAATAAAACAATTAACTTTTAATAATTGTAAATAAACGCACTTTTAATTTCCTAGATATTTAAAATCTAGCCTAGACCACTAATTTTCTATGACTTTTCAGCAGCGACCTTTGTGTTTCTTTTTGGCCTTGCTTCTATTATTGTGGTTCTTGATAAATCTTACGGTGTCTATAGTCCTTTTTAGCTACTAATTATATTAGCTATTATTAATATCTTCTAAGAACCTCTTTTCTTTTGGCTTTATATTCTTAAATTTACTTAAAATATATTTATTTATTATCTTATTAATCTTTATATATTCCTTTTAAATAAAATCTTTATTATTAATATTAATATTATTCTTTTAGAGTAATTAAAGCTTAAAATTAATAATTTTTATTTTTTAAAATAATATAAGATTAGTAATTTTAGTCTTAGATAGTATAAATAGCCTATATTAAAGGAGGATCTATTTAAAGTATTTAACTAGGTTAGGAGGGTATTTGGTATAGAGCTTATTATTAGTATATTTTAAGGTAGAAGGGTATAATAGATTGTAAAGAATATAGTATTTAAAATATAGTTTAGATTTAGCTATTTTTAATAATATTAGAAGTAGGCTAGAATATATTGGTCTTAGTATAATAAGAAAGCTATTTTAAATATTAGGATAGGTTTAATAGAGTTTATTATTTTTAATATTAAAAGGGTATTAAGGTTATAAAATATATAAAGTTAATTATTTTATTAATTAGGGTAAAAAGAGACTAATACTATAGTTATTTAAATACTAATTATATCTGCTCTTAGAATTGCCTAGTTAAGCCTCTTGCTTATATTTTAACTAAATATAAAAAATAATTAACTTTATACCCTACTTTATATAATCCTAGTAAAAAGTAAGATAATTATTATAGTATATTTAGAGATAAGATAGGTATTATTATTATCTATTTTAAGGGCTACTAAAGGTAGCCCTTTATAGCTTAGTTTTACTAGTCTAAGGGTTATATAAGAATTGTACAATTAATATATATATAGATAGGTGATTCTAATAATATATATTAAATAAAGACTTTTATTTAATAAGTACTTATTAAGTACTTATTATAAGCTCCTTTATTTTCTTATCTTATTACTTATTAGAAATAATAGGTAAGATTAGATAAAAAGCTTAGGCTTTTATTTTTTTATAATTATCCCCCTTTCTAGATACTTAATCTCTAAGTATTTATAGTATATTTTAGTTCTATAGACTTTATTATTTATTAGAATCTTTCTACTGGTTTTATATAGTATTATTATAGTATATATTAAGGTATAAAAGTAATTTATATCCTCCTAAGGAAAGAAATAGCTTAATAAGGTAATAATACTAAGAAGTATATTAAACCTTTAGACTTTTAAATCCTATAGTATAATTACCCTTATACTTATAATTACCTTAAAAGGTTAAAAGTAATATAAAATAAAAACTATAAAGCTTTCTTTAATAGAAATAAAATATAATAAAAAGATAGCTAATAGTTAGAATTAGTATATTTTAATATACCTATAAATATATCTATAAATAATATTAGTTAAAATATTTATATTCTAATACTATCTTATCTATAAAGATAATACCCCTTCTAAATTTAACTCTATATATAAATATATATATTAAGAGATCTAGGCTACTAATATCTAGCCTAAAAGGTCTAATAATAAATTTATTAATAAAATAAAAAATAAACTATACCTAAGTAATAATCTAATTACTAAGACTAAAATTAAGCTTATTTTATAAAAGCTTAAGTTACTTTAAAGAAAGAATCTTAATTATAATAATATTAATTTTATTAAATAATAATAAAGGCTAATAAAGCTAATATTAAAGTATTTTAATATATAATTTAAAACTAGCCTAAGTTCTTATAAAGAGAGGTTTTTAGAGAATCTAAAAATATATAAAAGTTAGCTTAATAATATAAAATAATATATAAGGAAATAGAGATTTTAAAAACAAAGAAACTAAAAAAGGAAGGAAGGTTTTACTAGAATCTATAAATTATTATAGGATTATAATATAATAAAAATATAATAAGATTATAGTATATATATATTTACTATATATTTTATTTATATTATACCCTCTTATAATATAATTAGAATATATTTTACTAAATATTTTTTAAGTACTTATTATTTCTTTTTTAGATATTATATATAATAATATTCTTTACCTTTAATAATATTTATACTTTTTTATACTCTAGCTATTTTAATATATTATTTTTATTTTAATAATAAGTATATTTATAGTAGTATAGTATAATGGTTAGCGTGCTGTGTTTTTTATAGAGACCGGGGTTTAATTCCCTGCACTAGCCCCCGGCCTAGGGAAATAGGTAAAAGAACAAAGGGTTATTATAACTAGTCATTTTTCCCTACTAGGGTTTTTATAGGCAATAATTATAACTAAAATAATTGTAATATAAAGCTCTTATTGCTCCTTGTAAAATCTAACTAAATGCTAAATAAGAAAGCATCCTATTTATATATATATAGGTTAAGTTAAGTAATTAGATAAGGGTTTTTAAAAAAAAAAAAAAGTATATTTATTTATTTTTTATTATTAATTTTTTTTTTAAAAAAAAAAAACCCCCTTTTTAAGCTACTTAACTTAACCTATAAGTAGGATATCTCTTTATATAGTATTTTATACTTATTTTATAAGGAGTAATAAAAGCCTTTATATTATAATTATTTTAATTATAATTATTTGCCTATAAAAACCCTAGTAGGGAAAAATAACTAGTTATAATAACTCTTTTTTACCTATTTCCCTAGGCTAAGTATATTTATATTTAGTTAAAATATAAGTAGGAGGTATAACTAAGCAATTTTAGGAGTAAATATAATTAGTATTTAAATAATTATAGTATTAGTCTCTTTTTGCCCTAACTAATAGAATAATTAACTTTATATATTTTATAACCTTAATACCCTTTTAATATTAAAGATAATAAACTTTATTAGACCTATTTTAATATTTAAGATAGCTTTCTATATTAAGACTAATACATTCTAGCCTACTTTTAATATTATTAAAAATAGCTAAATTTAAACTATATTTTAAATATTATATTCTATGTTAATATAAAGAGTCAGGTAGTATACTAAGCCTTGCAATAACCCTTCCAGCTATTAGGCTAAAAAGATCAATCAATTTAGTTAGCTTCGCTACACCAAATCGCACTATATAATAGCTTATAGGGATATAGAGCCCGCCGGGCCCTACACGCCCGGTCGTCCTCTTATAATTATCCCCCCTTCCAACAGCCTAGTCCCTAGGCGTTAGTTGTACTAGCCCTTAGGCTTATCTACCATTAGAGCCCAGCTATAGCATAGGTCATAGGTCTTACTACCTAACATAGGTCTTATTGCTAAATAGGGCTCACTACCTAACATAGGTCTTACTACCAAACAGGGCTCACTACCTAACATAGGTCTTATTGCCTAATAGCACTATTAGCTCTCTAAACAGTTACTATAGTCTACTATTATCAATCCCCAAAGGAATAGCTAGTCCAGCGGCCTATGCTTATATAAGCTTATCCCTCTAGACTTTGCCCTTTATAAGCCTAGCCTAATATAATCACAGACCTAGGATTTAAACCCATGGCCTTTGCATAGCTAAACCCATAGCTATAACTAAATAATTATAAAGAGTTAGGTAGTATGCTAAGCCTTATAATAACCCTTCTAGCTATTAGGCTAAAAAGATCAATTAATTTAGTTAGCTTTGCTATACTAAATTACACCACACAATAGCTTATAGGGATACAGGGCCCGCCGGGCCCTACGCGCCTAGTTATCCTCTTACAGTTAAGAACTGCAATAAAAATAGGTTTAAGAGTAAGTATAAAGGTTGCTAAAAAGTTATAGAAAATTAGTAGTCTAAGCTAGATTTTAAATATCTAGGAAATTAAAAGTGTATTTATTTATAATTATTAAATTATAAGGATTATATAATTAGAGTATTTTTTTTTTTTTTTTTTTTTTTTTAAAAAACCCTTATCTAATTACTCAACTTAACCTATATATATAAATAGGATGCTTTCTTATTTAGCATTTAGTTAGATTTTATAAGGAGTAATAAAAGCTTTATATTACAATTATTTTAGTTATAATTATTGCCTATAAAAACCCTAGTAGGGAAAAATGACTAATTATAATAACCCTTTGTTCTTTTTTACCTATTTCCCTGGGCCGGGGGCTAGTGCAGGGAATCGAACCCCGGTCTCTGTAAAAAAACACAGCGCGCTAACCACTGCACCACACCACTACAATTAGAGTATATATAGATAGGTAATTCTAATAATATATATTAAATAAAGACTTTTACTTAATAAGCACTTATTAAGTGCTTATTATAAGCTCCTTTATTTTCTTATCTTATTATTTATTAGAAATAATAGGTAAGATTAGATAAGAAGTTTAGGCTCTTATTTTCTTATAATTATCCCTTTTTTTAGATATTTAGTTTCTAAGTATTTCGATTTCTTTATATTATTTCTATCTACTATCTAGCTACAATATAACAATCTTTTAGAGAAAAAACCTTATACTTAGATTGCTATTGGTATTAAGACCTCTAGGAGATCTATATCCCTAAGTTATATCCGCTCTCTAATATAGAGTAAGCTACTAGGGTTAGCATTTAATATGGCTAGCCAAAATTTAGCTTTGGGTGCTGCCGGATTTGAACCGACTTAGTTTATCCCTAACCAAGGTTCCTAATCTTGGTTGCTAACTTAACTATACTAGTAGTGCAGCTAATATACTACTAGCCCCTGTTTCTAAGTATTTATAGTATCTTTAGGTCTAATAGGCTCTATTATTTAATAAAACCTTTATATAAGTTCTATATTATATTATTATAATATATATATATTTACTAAGTGCTTTACTTATATTATATCTTATTATAATATAATTAGGTATATCTTACTAAGTATTCTCTAAGTGCTTATTATTCTTTCTTTAGATATTATATATAATAATATTCTTTATTTTTTATAATATTTATACTTTCTTATATTCTAGCTATTTTAATATACTATTTTTATTTTAATAATAAGCAAGTAATTAGCTAATAAGATAGTAAGCTTTCCTACTTTTACTATATCTTATAGAAATATAATAATCCTACCTTAACTTATATTACTAGTTCTTATAATAATAATTATATATATTATAAGATATCTAGCTAGTCTTATAATACTATAAGTAATCTTATTATACCTTATAAATATTCTATTAATATTCTAACTAGATTTCTAATAAGCTTATTATTTTTATTATCTAGTATTAGAATTTCCTAGCTAATAAAAATAATCTTGCTTTTCTAATTAATTTATAATAATAATATATTATTTAGGTATTTAAAAAGACCTTTAATACTTAGTATTAAATAAGAAATAATATTAAAGCTCTTATAGAGAGCTAGTAAGTACTTACTAAGTATCTTACCTAGCTTTAACTCTAGGAAGCTATTTATATTTAGTTAAAATACAAGCAGAAGGCTCGACTAGGCAATTCTAGGAGCAGATATAATTAGTATTTAAATAACTATAATATTAGTCTCTTTTCGCCCTAACCAACAAAATAATCAACTTTATATATTTTATAATCTTAATACCCTTTTAATATCAGAGATAATAAACTCTATTAGACCTATCCTAATATTTAAAATAGCTTTCCTACTATACTAAGACTAATATATTCTAGCCTACTTCTAATATTATTAAAAATAGCTAAATCTAAACCATATTTTAAATACTATATTCTTTATAATCTATTATACTCTTTTACCTTAAAATATATTAATAGTAAACTTTATATTAAATATCTACCTAATCTTATTAAGACCTTTAAATTAAAGCTTAAAAAGGAAGGGCTCCTTAGGCTATTTAGAACCTCTATTACTAACCTTAAATTATTCCAAAAGATATAATTTATTAAATTTAAGTTTTATATACTTAAAAAGAATAATCTTAATACTAATAATAAAGGGTTTATCTAAGAAGAGCATAAGAAATTTAATATTATTATAAAGAAATTAGATAGAATAGTATTTAAGGAGATAATTAAAGCAAAGAAAGCTTTTCTTAGAGAAATTAATAGTAATAGATATAATAAGTAGCTAGAAAGGATAATAGGTACTATAATCTATATTAAAAACCGCGATAAAAATAGGTCCAAGAGTAAGCATAAAGGTTACTAATAGATACCACATAAGACAGTTTGAAAAGTTATGGAAAATTAGTAGTCTGGGCTAGATTTTAAATATCTAGGAAATCAAAAGTGTGTTTATTTATAATTATTAAATCTGGTTTACAATTAATACTAGGAAGCTATTATTACCTAAGAGCTTATTATATTTAATTTCTAAGTTTATATATATATCCTATAAATAATTTTATAGCTTTTTTATTATATATATTTTATAGATTATTATTAATATTTTATAGTACTAATTTCTAGATATAGATACTAAGGACCTTTACTAATAGCTAGCTATTATTATCCTATTATATATATATAATAATACTTTTACTTATAGTTTTTTAGCTATACTTAACCTTTTATAATATATAGCCTTTATTCCTATTTATAATATTAAAAAAAAAGATATTCTTATTAAATTTAAAATAACCTAATCTATTAAAATACTTACTAAACTCTCTAAGTATAAGAATAATCCTATTTCCTTATATATTATTAAGTACTTTAATTATTCTTCTTTAGGCTATAATATTACTTTTACTCTTAAAAAGTATTTAATATTTACTTATTTTCCTAGGTTTACTAAGAAATATTATATTAATCCCTTACCTATTAAGTCTATCCCTAGTAATAAGAATAATAGCTAGGTAATAAGTAAAAGTGTATTAGATATAAAGCTAAAGCCTATTTATTTTTCTTTTCCTTTATCTTAATAGAAATTATATTATAAATCTAATTAGAAAGCTCTTTATACTTATTATTTATCTATTATATTAGCTATTCTATTAATACCTATAACTCCTAGTATACCCTAAAAGTCCTAGGCCTTTATAGCTTCTAAGGTACCTATAAGTACTTCCTAGAAATATAATTATAATTACTTTCTAGGTAGTACTTAGAAGATTTATACTAAGTAAAAGTAATTAGCTATAATATATTTATTTATTTAGGGTTTAGATTATAATTACTAATTATATAATAATTATTTACCTTAATTAATAATTACTTAATAAAATTCTATTATTATAATTATTTTAATATATATTTAGCTTATATTTTATAATCTAATTAATTATTTTAATTATCTTATTTCTTATATATATATTTTTATTATTTCTAATATCTAATAATAATATATTAAGTATTCTCTAAGTATTTACTAAGCTCCTAGGTATTATATTTTACTAGCTAGCTTATTTACTTTACTTAATAAAGTTTTTTATTACCCTTATCTTTATATATTACTATATCTTCTATCTTCTATTTATCTTCCTCTTTCTTAAGCTCTAATAATAATAGTAAGTATTTACTAAGTGCTTTCTTAGGCTCTATCTAAGGCTTTAATAGTATAACTAAGAAGATATTATATATATATTTATATTACTCTAGAAGATATACTTTATATACTTAGGCCTTAATTTTATTAGTAATAATTATCTTAATAAACCTAGGTATTAGCTTTTTATATTTAAAATAAAAGTTCCTAGTAAATAGTCTAATAACTTATTCCTATTAATAGCTCTATAGAGTATAATAATAATTATAATATTTTACTTAGCTTTTAATAGCTTATTATTAATATTAGTATACTTTCTTATATATTTATTAGAGTATCTCTAGGTATTTAATAATCCCTTAAACTTTAGTATATATATATTCTAAGATATAGTTTACTATTCTAGAATAATATTTATAAAGTACTTATATTAGGAATATATTAATAGTATTATAGTAATTATTATTATATATAAATTATACTTCTAATAATTATATTACTTAATAGGATAGTACTTACCTAATATATAATTATAAATATTATTTTAATACTTAGTTAGTTCTCTTTATTTGCTTATTAGTTTATAGATAATATATAATAAATAGTTTATAGGTAATTACCTATTTTCTTATAAATTCTATTTAAAACTTACTAATAAATAATTTATTTTTATTATTTATAATACCCTTAGATATTCTAAATTTATATTCTATATATTTATATAATAATTATACTATTTAGGCTATAATTAGTATCTTTTTTATAGGTATAAAGATAATATACTTTATTTTAATTTCTTTATATTATTTCTATTTACTATCTAGCTATAATATAATAATCTTTTAGAGGAAAAACCTTATACTTAGGTTACTATTAGTATTAAAACCTCTAGGAGATCTATATTCCTAAGTTATATCCGCTCTCTAATATAGAGTAAGCTACTAGGGTTAATATTTAATATGGCTAGCTAAATTAGCTTTGGGTGCTGCTGGATTTAAACTAACTTAGTTTATCCCTAACTAAGGTTCCTAATCTTAGTTGCTAACTTAACTGTACTAGTAGTATAGCTAATATACTACTAGCCCTTATAATATACTTTATTATATAGTAAACTATAACTAGGATTATATTATATTCTTCTCTATCTACTTTAGTATTACTTAGTAGCCTTATAATAAAATTAATACTAATTTCTTAGAATAAATATAATAGTATAGATAGTAATTATAGCTTTTTATAGGGTTTATACCTTAGTATATATATACTTTAGTAAGATTAGTAACTTTAGATATATTTTTTTATATCTTAGGAAATTTAATTTTAATAGAATTTATATATAATTAATTTAAGGGTCTTAGTAGCCCCTATATAACCTACTCTTAGATTATTATAATATTAATAAAGGATCTCTAGCCTTATTATCTATTAGTTTAGTATTACTAATCTCTCTTTATAAAAAAGGATTTCTTAATTATCTAAATAATATTATACTATATACCTAGCTACTTTATAAGCCTTTTTTACTTACTATTAATATTATAGGTTTTTAGCCTATAGTCTTTAAATTAAATTTTTAAACTTATAAGAGGGTTAGGAGAAAAATACTATTTTGCTTTTTATTAATTCTTTAATAACTAGGCATAGGATATATTATTCTAATATAATAATCCTAGCTCTAGGCAAGTTCTTATAGCTTTCTAAAGTAGCTATATCTTATTAAGTATTCTCTAGCTATTATATAATTACATTTTTAGCTAATTAAGCTCTAATAATAACTATAAAAATAAATATTAAGCTTTATTTTAAACTAAAGGGTCTTAATATCTTAAGCTAATTTAAAGGTAAGAATTCCTTTAAGTATTCTTAGGTCTAGCTTATTAGGCTAGCTTTTACTGCCTATATATATATCTAAATAGTCTTACTTTTTCCTAGGCTATTAGTAATTATCTAGTATATACTTAGTAAAAGTGCTTATACTAATTATAGCTTTTATACTAAAATAAATAAAATATCTTTATATAAGACTTTACTTATTATATAATCTAGTTTCCTAGATAGCCTATTAGTAGAGTTTATTTTACCTAGTTTATATTTAATATTAAAATTAAAAGATATTAATTAATATACCTAATAAGTAAGCCTTCTTTAAAGGTCCCTTATAAAGACTATAATAATTCCTATTAAAGCTATATAATCTATTAATAATATAAACTTATCTATTAATCCTAAGAGATAGTAGCTTTAATATTCTATGCTTTTAATAATAGTAAGAAGTTCTTATTAGCTTATAGCTTAATATTGCTTAGTTTTTATAAGCTTTTATAACTAATAAGTAATTAATTACTATTAGTTTTTATATAATTAGATTATAATTCCTAATATAGCTTTTACTAATATATTTATTTTTACTTATAATTTTAGCCTAGGATCCTAGTACTATAGGATAATTACTAAGTAAAATACTTTCTTTAGCTAGTTAAATATATTAACTACCTTTATAGGCTATTTAAATACTCCTATTTTCCTATTACTCTAGCTACCTTTTAATAGAGCTATAATAGGTTTTATAATCTTAGAGTAATAGCTAATAAACTTATAATAAAAATTATAAAATCCTAGGAAGACTTATATATCTTAAAAGCTCTTAAGTAACTTCTAGAGTAGCTCCCCATATAACTATAACCCTACATAACCGCAATATATTTCCGGACATATAACTCTTCCACCAGCACTATAATTTACACTAAATATAAAGTAATCCTTATCCAATTTAACCTAAATTTTAACCATAAGTTTACTATAGCCTAATAATAAGATCTTACTAACTAAAGCTCTTAAGAAAATCAAGAAAGGCAATAAAATTATAGCTATTAGCCAATAATACTATATTACTTTATCTATACTATATAACTAATATAAGGGTGCCTAATATAATATAAAAGCTAAGGAGCCTACTTACTAACTATTAAATATATAAGAGAAATACCTAATAAATTAGATTTTATTAGAGAAAGAGGCTAGCTATGCCTATATATAGTAGGAGGTCTAGTCTTTTATAGAGCTAATTATTAGTAAGGGTAAAAATATAAGATTACTTAGTAATAATTAGATTAATTACTTTCTTTAGTATTATAAGAAAATTAAAATAAAGGTATTCTAATCTCTTAAGGCCTTATATTTATAGGCTATAAAAAAGAAAATAATACTTAAATAGTATAGTAATCTAGATAAGGTTTTAATATAGCAAAAGGTTAGGTCTACCTACCTTTATATAAGGACATAGGCATTGACCGACTGTATACCGTGCCTTATATACTAATGTATAGTGCAATTCCTGCACAATGTGTAAGAATTGGTTGATCTTTTGGTCTATTAGGGAAATATAATATACTACTTATATTCTTATAATTATTCTTATATATTGTGGGTCTTCTAGCTGTGCAAAGGCTACGGGTTTAAACCCTAGGTCTATAACTATATTAGGCTTATATTAGGCTTATAAGGCTACTATATATAGTTATTACTATGGCTAGTCTTGGGGATTAATATTAGTTATATATTCCTAGGTATTATATTAGTCTATTTTCTTAGTAGTTAAAGTGTATAAGGTTAGTAATTACTTGCCTAAGGCTAATAGTATCCTTAAGTAAGACTATTAGGACTAATAAGGGATAGTATAGCTTGGGATGTGCTACTAGTAGAAGGGGAATAATTATAAGGATATAGGTATTAACTAATTGTATATTATACTTTATATACTAATATATAGTATAATTCCTATATAATATATAAGAATTAGTTAATCTTTTGGTCTATTAGGGAAATATAATATACTATTTATATTCTTATACTTTATAATATTAATAAATATAATATTATAAAGTAAGAAATATAAAATTAAAAAGTAATTAGAATAATCTTAATATCCTATTTAATTATAATAAAGAATAATTCTAATAATTAGATTATAATTATTAAGGTAGATAGTACTTATAGAAGATACCTTATACTATATATTACTTTTACTAGGATTAACCTCTAAGGATAATAGTTTCTAGAGCATTTTCTAACCTAGAAATATACTTATAGCTCTTTAGGCTAGGCTAATTTGGATATTCTTTAAAAGTAGCTAATTAAGATATTTATCCTAAAAATAAAGCTTTAATAGAAAGGATAATAGAAAGTTCTTATTCTTAATAGTTATAAGTTATATATTCCTATTATATTTATATATACCTATTAGGAGTATTAAATACAGCCTCTTTATCTTCTTTTATATACCTTATAAGCTATATAACCTTTTAACCTTAGCATTTTTAGTCCTCTAAAGACTGCCTTCTATAAGGAAACTTGTAAATATGCCTCTTTTAAAACAGCTACCCTAATTCAAAAATAATGCTTCTTAGAATACTATAAAATAGCCTCTAAGAAAGCTATATTATTAAGAAACCTTTAAAAGGGATTTTCTATAGCTAGAATTTATCCTATTAATATTAAGAAGCTATTTATATTTAGTTAAAATATAAGTAGGAGGCTTGACCAGGCAATTCTAGGAGTAGATATAATTAGTATTTAAACAACTATAATATTAATCTCTTTTTGCCCTAACTAACAAAACAATCAACTTTATATATTTTATAATCTTAATACCCTTTTAATATTAAAGATAATAAACTCTATTAGACCTATCTTAATATTTAAGATAGCTTTCTATGCTAAGACTAATATATTCTAGCCTACTTCTAATATTATTAAAAATAGCTAAATCTAAACTATATTTTAAATATTATATTCTTTACAATTTATTATACCCTTCCACCTTAAAATATACTAATAGTAAGCTTTGCGCTAAATACCCTCCCAACCTAGTTAAATACTTTAAATAGATCCTCCCTTAATATAGACTATTTATACTATCTAAGACTAAAATTATTAACCTTATATTATTTTAAAAAATAAAAATTATTAATTTTAAGCTCTAGTTACTTTAAAAGAATAATATTAATATTAATAATAAAGATTTTATTTAAAAGGAATATATAAAGGTTAATAAGATAATAAATAAGTATATTTTAGGTAAATTTAAGGATATAGAGCTAGAAAAAGAGAGGTTCTTAGAAGATATTAATAATAATTAGTATAATTAGTAGCTAGAAAGGACTATAGATATTATAAGGTTTATTAAGAACTGTAATAATAAAAGCAAGGCTAAAAAGAAATATAAAGATTATTACTAAAA
This sequence comes from Calonectria henricotiae, assembly GCA_020623695.1. Classification (NCBI taxonomy): domain Eukaryota; kingdom Fungi; phylum Ascomycota; class Sordariomycetes; order Hypocreales; family Nectriaceae; genus Calonectria; species Calonectria henricotiae. The sequence continues at coordinate 78,971 of JAHVYB010000207.1, forward strand.
AGTTATAGAAAATTAGTAGTCTAGGCTAGATTTTAAATATCTAGGAAATTAAAAGTACGTTTATTTACAATTATTAATTAAGAAGCTATTAGTGCAAATAATTTACCCTAAGGCTTTACCCAAAGTATTTCCTCTACCTTTTATACTTAAATACTAAAAAAGAAATAATAATAATATACTATATATACCTAAGAATATAAAGTATTTATATTTATAGCTTAAATTAATAGATAATAAGTTTAAGGGTATTTATTATAATATATATACCTTAGTAAGAAAGATAAGAAAAGGGCTTAATAAATAGTTAGTAATAATAGCTAGTCTAAAGGTTAAATATAGTTATCTTAAGGCTAAAATAGTATTAATATAGCCTATAGGAAGGCAGGCTATTAAATATAACCCTAATAAGGTATTTATATTAATTAAGTAAATTAAAAAGGCCTACCTTAAGGAATGCTATTATATAGAGCACTGGACTATAAGGTTATAAGCTTAAGCTAAAGAGAATATAAATAAGGATATATTATTAACTTAAAAGAGTATAATCTCTTATTTCCTCTCTTAGCTAGTAAATTTATAAGGTATTTATAGTATTATAAGAAATAATATCACTTGTAATAATTTGGCTGACGTGCGTAATTATATGGGGTTATAGTTATATAGAAAGCCACTCTATTTTATAATTACTTTAACCCTTTCTAGCTCTATTTAAATACCCTTTTAGGTAATAATATAACCTAGGAATTTTATCTCCTATTAATAGAAATTATACTTAAATAATTTAATATATAGTTATACTTTATATAATTATTATAAAATCTCTTAGATATTCTTTATATATTACTTTCTAGTTTAAAAGTAAATAATAATATTATCTAAGTATATAATATAATAAATATTTAATAAGCTAATTAGTATTTAGTAAATATATATTTAAAAAGTAGCTAAGGTATTAGTAAGTCTAAATAATATAATTATATACTTAAAGTAATTATATCTAATATAAAAAGCAATCTTCTAATAATTACTAGATTTAATTTAGATTCTATAGTAAATATTCCTAAGATTAATCTTAGTAATCTATTTTACTTTTACTAATTAGTTTAAAAGGTCTCTAATAAATAGTAATAAATAATAATTCTTAATAATTATAGTATTTAAGCCCTAGTAATCTATATAAAGTCTTAAGATATTATTCTTTTTTAGTATAAATAAGACTAGTACTTTAGCTTTACTTATAAAAGGCTTTATATAACTATTTATAATATTCTTTATAATATATTCCTAGATTACCTCCTATTATATCCTATTAATAAGATAGATAGGGCTATATAGGGGTTTTTTTCCCTTAACTAGGTTAATTATATATTTTATGCTCTCTAGAAAGAGTAGTTTCTTTATAACTATCTTATTAAAAGTAATAGCTATATTCTAAAGTTTAAAAGGTATAATTACTATCTCCTAGGGTTCTTTTTCTCCTAGTTTAGCTATTAGTTACTTATTTAGTAATAATATATTATAAATATATATTACTTATACTTATCTTTTATTCTTTATTACCTTTCTTATAAAGGCTTTTAGCTTTATAATTAAGATTAATATATAGCTTTAAATATAAGTATAAGTATTAATTATTATTTCTTTTTTACCTATAAAATTATTAGATAGTAGGAGATTACTAATATCCTATAGTTAGAATATCTTAGTAAATACTTATTAGATCTTTCTAGGAAATCCTTATAAATATATTAAAAAGAAGATTAAATAGTATATTTACTCTAATAGAGATTTCTTCCTATTAAATATAATTAAAATTAGTACTTTCTAATTATTAGTAGATTATAATCTTAATTATTTTACTAGTCTAAAGCTAATAATATTAACTTAGATATAAATATTTATATTTACTTATATAATATATTTATTATAAGCTTATAATATAATTATCTATGGTGGTATGGTATAGTGGTTAGCGCGCTGTGTTTTTCACAGAGACCGGGGTTTGATTCCCTGCACCAGCCCCCGGCCCAGGGAAATGGGTAAAAAAGGGTTATTGTAACTAGTTATTTTTCCCCACTGGGGTTTTTATAGGCGATAATTGTAACTAAAATAATTGTGATATAAAGCTCTTATTGCTCCTTGTAAAATCTAACTAAATGCTAAAATAAGAAAGCATCCTATTTATATATATAGGTTAAGTTGAGCAATTAGATAAGGGTTTTTTTTTTTTTAAAAAAAAAAAAAAAAAAAAATTTTATTATTTAATTTTTTTATTTTTTTTTTTAAAAAAAAATTTTTTTTTTTTTTTAATTTTATTTTTTTTTTTTTTATTTAATTAATTATTTTTATAAAAATTTAATTTTTTATTCTATATTTATTTTAATTATATTTATAGTAATTTTAGTTTTATTTTATTTTTTT
>JAHVYB010000208.1:0-83929 GCA_020623695.1 Calonectria henricotiae
GGGCTGACGCGATGCTAGTTATGACAGATCTGGGTCTGGTCTCTTGGGACATGGTGCGTGTGTCTTGTGTCTATGTCGTCTGGTCATACTTACGGTCTATTACTTACACCTCTTTTGGTGTGACGGGCTGCGGTCTCTTGCCTCCCGTTTCTGGTTCGTTAGTCGCGTTTCCGCTTTGTCGGTTGTGGGGGGCGGGGGGGGGGGGGGTGGGGGTGGGGGGCGGGGGGGGGGGGGTGGGGGGGGGTGGGGGGGTGGGGGGGGGGGGGGGGGGGGGGGGGGGGGGGGGGCAGGGCAACTGCCAGTCCCGCTGACAATACGATTTCCTTGCGTCACATCACTTCCCAATAGAAGGGGTCGCATTGATTAGAGGGCTGAACCATCCACACTTGCTGCAAAGTGCAAGGGACGAAACCCGGGTCTGCAGGGAATCTCCACAGCCTTATTTCGCCGCTAGAGGTCGGTGACCGTCTTGAGATGACACACGGACCCCACCACTTACAACACCATCCCATGTCAACGTGTTGGGCGCGTTGGTCCAAGGGTCTGTTTCACCTTCATCTGTGCAACTCATGCGACTCGGAAAGGACGAAAAAAGGAGCATGGATACGGCCCTGCGGCCAAGAAGGGCGGACAAAGATTCCTTTGCATGTTATATAACATCCAAGATAATAGCTCAAGTTTACACGACAACTCTCAGGCTTATATACAGCATCCAGACATCCACTCTTTAACAAAAAGAAATTCATCTGCAACAACAAGCAGCACACACTCTTTTACCTTTGCATTTTTAGATATCAGTCACTCTTTCATCTTCAGCCACAATGATTGTCTCCGTCGCCAAGGTCGTTTCCGCCGCCTTCCTCTTCTTCTCTCTGGCGTGAGTGTCATCATTTCGACTTCTCACTCTTACATTATCTTACACTGTGATAGCGCTGCCGATCTTCACAACAGCTGTGCTTGCCATAATGGCGACAGCTACAACTGGCGCATAACCACCAAGGCCTGCACGGTCTACAATGATGCTGGCTACGAGGTACATCATATAATCTCAATTCAAGAATGGCGGATGTGTTTACTGACATGCTCTCACAGTGGGGTGGTGCTACCTATGATACTACCTCTGGTCGAGTAAGTGATTTGCAATAACGCCAAAATAGCATCGGCCACTAACACATCTTACAGTGCACACAAAAGTCTCAGACTGATCAAATTGCTGGTGATCAGTGGGAGGAAGCCTGCAAGCAGATTGCCAAGTCTGGATTCGACTGTGCTAACGGCCTCGGAACATGCTATGCTAACCCTGACGACATCAAGGGCTCGTGCTAAACAATTGGGATCTTGTTTATATATAGACGGTTTTTGACATGCTTGGATTATTTAGACCACGAATATACAAATAATACCGCTTCCTGGTGCCTTGAAAATACGTCATCCTTATTTGCTATGGTATAGACAAAGAGCGGTGATTTAGGCCCCGGATATTCCGCTTTGTGCTCTCCCTCGCCAAGAATCCCCGTAGTGCCACCTCGTAAAAGCATTGTTTAGTATTTATGTATAAAGGATATGCACAACTAGCAGTAGGCGTGAGGGTAACAGTAAGGGAACGGCTCTCATGTCTCGTGATTGGCTCGTTTCTAGTACACCGAACGACTCACCCTACACTGCTATACAAGTCTCGTCCGTCAGCATTCACCGTTGAACCACGCTCGAGTGATTTATCATTTATTCTTGACCTATTTGCTGCATTATTAGCGCCTTTGCAGTAAAAAGAAAGAAAGCTGCTTTTTGGGAAGAGATGAAAAGATGGGATGAAGGTTGGATTTCACAAGTCTTCATTTGGAGAGATTGAGCTGACAACTCTGTTGGATTGCAATTCTAAAGGAAAGCAATTACTCGTAAAATTATCATTGCGACCAGCAAATAAATAATAGACCAAGACGCCATCTGCTTGTATTTCGAAATATGAATAAGCCGGAACATTTCGAATTCTAGACCTCTGGTAAAAATATGAGACTTCTGAGGCCTCACTGATTTTTCTCAATCAACCCGTCAGTGGACATGGGCCAGGGACTCGGGCACACCCCGCCGATTGAGCCGGCCCTGTGATCAAAGCTGACATGACATCATCCAAAAAATTAGTTCGGAAATTGAACGTACAATATGGGAACGAAGAATGACTACGAGCTTAGACAAATTCTAGGCTGCTTTTTGTCTGATTTCTTCTGGAGAACATCGAAGCATCCCGCTGTGCTTAACTTTGTGGCACAGACCAGCTCCCTCTTGGTGGTGGCTGGGGTCCACACCTTCCAACCGTGGTACTTGGCTTTCTGATGGTGGTAGTCTGTGGACCCCAGCCACAATGCCTCAAAATGGTGGGCTTGATAGCCTCACCAGAGGTAAACTACTCCATGCACGCAGCGCTCCGATCAACTCGATTCAAACAAGAAAAAGGCCAAAAAATATAAATCAGTGGATTTTTGATTCTTTGAATTAATTTAAAAAGCGGTTTCAACTCAAATCTCCCAATAAAACTGTCTGATTATTTACTTTTTTTTTTACTGAACTGAGTTGATTGGAACGCTGCTTGCACGTGAGGATGCTCGTTTAATAAGCCCTTTATTTTCTACCATACTAACGCGTCAAAACCCAGAGCGCGTGGCGAAGATATTTTCTCCCCCAATCCACACATGGCCAATCCACAATGGCGTCTGAGATTGAATCTTCGCGAGATGGTGCTCCCAGCACCCAAGACCTCTCTTCCCGCCTCAAAGACGATATCAGCGAAAGCATCGCCGATATTTCTGGCTCGGGATCATTTGCTTCATCCCGTGCGCTTCCGAGCCCTCCGCCTGCAGGTATTGTTGTGGATGGGATCGGGGAGATCCAAATGCCGCTCACCGAGGACAAGGCGCGTCAACTCATCGCAAAGGCTCGCCAGGCACCCTACGGCAAAGGGAGCGAGACCCTCGTAGACACATCGGTCCGCAACACATGGGAGCTGGATGCATCGCAGTTTTCATTTCGGAATCCGGCTTGGCCCCGGTACGTGGAGAAATTGTGCAAAATTGTCGCTCGCGACCTGGGCATTGAATCGTTAATCAATGCCGAGATATACAAGATGTTGATCTATGAGAAAGGCGCCATGTTCAAGGCACATACTGAGTATGTCTTCAAAAACCTCATTGTGTTTGCCTCTAACTTGGACTATACAGCACTGAGAAAATCCCCGGCATGTTCGGCACTCTTGTCATCTGCTTGCCATCAAATCACGAGGGCGGAGACTTGGTTTTAGAACACTGCGGCAAGAAAAAACTTCTCAAGACTAGTACGGTATCTCAGTCTATGGCCTTCTGGTACTCGGACGTGTCGCACGCCGTTCTTCCAGTCACTGCAGGTTACCGCTGGCTTCTTACTTACAACCTCGCCCGTGATCTGGATGATTTGCGCATTTTTGGCGGCGGGCCGCACCCATCGGCGGACCTGCAACGGAACAAGACCCGTCTTCTGCGGGATTCTCTAGGACTGTGGCTTTCTGAGAAAGAAACGTCGCGCTAACACAAATATCTCTACCATGTACTCGACCACAGTTATACTGAAGCCAATATCTCACTCAAGCTGCTGAAGGGGAATGACTTGGGCAGAGTCCAAGCTCTGAGTCAAATATCTGATGAACTGGACTTTGTCATTTTTCTTGCCCTTCTAGAATCTTCAGTGATGGGCAGTTGTGAGTATGACGAATGGGAGAGACATGGTAATAAATGTGACTATGTAGACTGTGTAGACTCTGATGACTTTTGTGGCGAGGAATCAGATGTTGCCAGCCTTCATGAACTTCAGGAGATTTATGAAACGACCTACCAGGTGAAAACTCTTGTAAATTTGGAGGGAAATAAAATATCCGAGGGGTTACAGCTTGCGGAGGTTGAATTAATTGAAGAGGACTACTTCCGAAATTGCGGCAATGAACCAGAGGAAGATTACCATGGCTATATGGGTAACTCGGTCAGTATAATAACCCCGAGGCCGAGAATCGCACTTCGATTCCCAACCATAATTGATCACCCTAACTAATTTTATGTTATTACTTGTTTAGGGACCAACAGCAACACACTGGTATCGCGCTACGGTAAAGCACCCGTTGCATCGTCTCAAATTTGGATCGTAGGCTCTTGTCTGACCATCAGCTAGGCTGTCGCCATCGTGCCACGCGATGCAATCGTCTCGTTCTTCCACAAAAACAACACCATCACCTCGAGTCCTCTTAATTTTCAAATGCAGCTTGACCATCTTCTCCCTGCATTTATAAATCCGGATAGCCGCGAGTCTTCCATTAATGCTTTGATGAATTTCTGCAGACAAGCATGGAGTAGACAACATGGCCAGAGCCATAGTTCTTCCAGGCAGGACATGACTATAAATCCAGTGTGCATTGAATCCATTTTGAAGTCCGCACTGCGACGTGGGTTGTACGACTTTTTCGAAGAGGCTGCAGCACACCACCAGGGACTTCTCCAGCTGGACTTCTTTTGTTGGGTGAAAGATTGGTTGAATAAAGAGGGCGGTGATGTCGACAAACAATTCAAGTCTGTACAAAACGGGTATCTCCACCAATTCAACCTCTAATTATAGGAAGCTGACGCCGATAGGTTATCCATCACCCTTTCTGCATACACTTTTGCCGACCAGGTCAAGGCGATTACGAATTTGGTTCCCCTATCCCCACTAGTTTCGACTTACAATGAAGCTTCTGAATCCAGCTATATTGTCTGGGCTCGTGAAAATCTTCAACAGTGTATATCACATTACCAACCTCGAGATCTTGGCATTCAAGGCTGCTCAGCCATAGTTGATATGGCTCTCTGTTTCGATGATCCCCTGGATATTCTTTCCAAAACGTAGGCTATTTCCCAATACCTCCAAATTAATCCCTTGTAAAGGACTAACCATATACTTAGCGTGGAGTTGGAAATGTTTCAAGACCAAGCCAGTGACATCACGGCATGTCGTGTTGGACTTCTGACCCGACTGCAAGAGTTGTCGGCCAAAGGATATCTACCAATTGAAGAGTCCAGGCGCATTTTTGGTATAGCCATGGGCTTCTTGACGACTTCTATTGACTTCACGCAAATCCAAAGCGAAAATATTCGTCAAGTTGCCTCGAAAAACGCGCGCTTGTCTGAAATACAATCGGAAAAACTGAATCTTCATACCACAATCAACGCTAAACCACTAGCTGAATTCTTCTGTGCTGTGATTAAAATGGATGCAGGCGACGGGAAATTCACCATGCAGCTGATTACCAAACTCACTCAAGAAAGCCCGCGGCTCCCATCAGCTGAACTATACCATCTATGGGTGCCATTTTTGCAAGCTCTTATCCACATTTTGACTTCCAACGGCATATCTCTTGACACAGACCTCTACAAACGGCTATTTTCGTCCATATTCAATGCCTATGTTGATAATTTTGTAGGGCCCGAGCCCCCAATACCAGGTCCAGCTTTGAGACCCGTCAACTGCAACTGCCACGCCTGCAATCTTTTAAACCATTTCCTCATGGAAACTACGGCGCCGGAAGTTTGGTTTACCGCAGATAAGCTTCAGCGTCTTCACTTGCACAGGAAGATCGACTCGGAGGGTCTAGATTGTACCCACGAAACAATGCGGTCTCATGAGCCTCAGACGCTTGTGGTGACTAAAGGAGCTCAAGACGCAGGGATGAGGGAGAACTGGGTCTCTAGGCGTGAGCAAGCCATCAAGCGACTCGATTCTTTTGAGAAATACCACCTTGAATTGCTTCTGGGCCCTGATTACCCGAAAATTATGAACATGGGACAAGCCCCGGCGGGACTCCCGGTGCGGACCTTGGCCAATTCGTCGACAACAGGGCAATCTCGTCAGACATCAGCACAGAGTAGTTCACAGGGGTTCGGTCAAACTCCGGCAGCGGGGGGGAAACGGAAACGCTCAGGGACTTTGCATTTTGATTTGACCCAACGCCGAGGTTTTTATTGATGCCAATATAGAGCTTTTGCGAGGAGTTTTCGTATACCTGGATTATTGGTCTTGCTTAGAATTTTCATCTGGGGAAAATAGAGATGTCGGGGTATACAGAGAAGCAATTATGTCTAAAATAATCATGATAATACGATGATATTTCATTTAAATGTCTAGTTGGGGGGAGGGAGGGGGGGGTCTAGTGATGGTTCAGAACGATCATATCAATCAAGCCTTCTGAATTCATGCACGAGAATGGATTTATTGGTGGAAAGCACTAGCTACAAAGTAGCTTGAATGGAAATTAGACTAGCATAGCAATGCCTCAGTGTAGGACTAGGGGATATCTCTTCAATACCTAGCATTAGTGGTTGCACCGCTCATCACAAAGCTCATGGTATCCCTAATTCGACAAGCGTTAGTTACAAAATCTGCCGAAGCTGCCAGGATAGATAGACTGCTTACAATAAGCTTGCCAGGCCGGCCGGCGCAGTCACTTGATAGAGGAAAGCGTCGTTGAATAGACCATAGCAACGAGTCGGGGCCTCGGTTGAATACTGTTGGGACCTTGGGTGTCTTATCCCGGAAAAGCATGAGTTCGTCTATGGTTGGTCATGATTAGTGTAAAATTGTTAGTTGGATGCGTAAGAATATTCTCACCTTCAAATAACGTGACGACTTCGGCGATAGTGGAACCTCTCGTTCCGAAACCGATTCCAGTAACATCCCATTTATAGCCTTTCAGGTACCTTGCGAAGTCCTCTTGGGGCCACTCAGGCCCAGCCCAAACAACTATTGCCGCTCAGTCAGCACATTATGTAGTAAAAATAGACAATTGATGATCTATGTCGTAACTGAAACACCTACTTCGGAGATTATAGCCAGCTGCGAGAGTAGCATTGACATCTTTCCGTAGAGCTGCATCAACCTTGACAGGATCCCAGCCCCCTTCAATGACATATGGGTGATAAGGTGGAAGGCCACTTCGAATTTTTGCATTAGTACCTGGTATTTTAATGCGCATCGCAGTTAGAATTTTGAGCAGCTTACGTGTAGAAGACATTCAGTTCGCCACAGCCAGGAAGCTTGGAACCTTTGCCTTTGGTTGGCGAGGCGGTTACAGCGGACGCAGCCACGGCTGCGAGACAAAGAAGTTTTGAGATTGACAGCATTTTCATGACCGGTAAAATTGATTCACTGGAAAATGTTCATGAATGAACGTGAATCCAAGGGATTTTTCAGAAGGCCTGCATTGATGAGCATGTCGACTCTTTATGGTCTGTGCCTGGTTGGGTCAACCGCGGTGGCATCTTGTATGGCCGAGACTAGCGTTGTACTTGGAGCTTCAGCTGAAATACTAGCGTGCAGAGGTGGAAATTTGCCAAGATCGCCTAGTGATCAGTCTGGGATGGGCGCCATCGCCTAGAGTCTTTGGCTTATGCAGCCAAAATCCGCATCCAATGTGCTAGCCAATTACGAGTGGCATTCTCCTGGACTATTGAGGTATTTCCATTTGAGAGCGCTAAAAGAAATCCGTGTCAATCCACACCGACCTGTGATGAGACACTTGTGCAAGGTGGATGGATGGAGGTGACAGGATTCTTGGCGTTTGACGGTAACTGTGCTGTGCGTTGGCCATAGTGGCATGGACTAACTGAGCGACGAACCAAACCCACCAACTTGAATCGTGCGTCTTTGCCTCACACCTCACGACCTGGGTGTGATGACTTATCCAATTTACCCGGGAATTAACTGTGGAATAAATCTGATTAATATCCGAATCACACCCACAGTCCACAGCATCTTGTGGTATATTCTCTGACGTGGGCCCTGGACATAAGGCCCTCGTTTTTAGTAGGTTTCTGGCTGTTATTATGAAGGTCTATGTGACCAAGCTATTGAATTCGAAAGATTAGATCGTTGATCCGATTTTGTACGACCTTTGCGAAAATTGTTTCTCCTCAACTCGAGAAGCGATAGCTAACGGTGTCATAATTCGAACACCACCAATTGGGGCACGAGTATGCTTAAATAAGGCAAGCGCCGCTTCACCAAACTAATTTGTAATTTGAGTAAAGAGCTCAGAATTCCATTAGGGTCAAAAGCTAGCCGTGCGTGAGACTTGCTTTATTTGCTGATCAGATTCGATCACAGCAGCTTTTGCATCAACCCTTCGGTTAGCTAAGTTTATGTCGCCCATGACGATCGTCACGTCAATACTGAGATATATCTGGAATGGGATTGTCGAAATTCGGTACTCTGGCGGGGGACGGATGCTCTAGTTAGTGAATGTATATTTTGTGTCGTCCCAAATGCTCCAGCAATAAGTCATTCTTGCCAATGGAAACCTAGATTCGGGACAAGCTTTCGCTAGACGCGGAGGCAACTTGCATTTGAATCAAAATAAATGACTTCTACCCCGCCGTCGCTTGCATAATGACTGAAACATTCCAGCTTCTCATACTCTGTCATCCCCTTGACTGTGGAAATAGGGCTATGCGGCACGTTTTTACTCGGCTTTGTGAACATAGCCATATGTATTACTCGGTTTATAACCGTTCGAATCTCTGAGCATAATAACACTATTACTTTGAGCTTAATGAGTAAGTTTATCCTTGGAATCCGAAACCAAAAAAAAAATACCGCGAGCTGTTCATGGGCCAACGTTTCGACGCTTTATGTGCCGTATTTAGTTCTTGGGTATGCTCCCGAATGCAAGTGTAGCGAAGCGCCTTTCACCGTTCTCAGATATAAGGAAGACGGCGGCAGTAAACAAAGCATCTCTTACAGAACTAGACTTGCTCGGAAGAAGGTCCATAATCACAACCACCATCCACCGGGCCGGTGGTATGGATTTCCATAGGTAGCAATGGTGGACATTACCACTTCCCCCACCTGGTGCTCTGTATGGCTAATTCTCGGCGTTTGATTGCTGAATTTGGACGGCATTTCAATCATTGTGTAATATAAATACACTCACACTCCCTGTTTCACGTATTTGATGGACTCAGCCATATTTCTTCAACACAGACGATTACTAGACCATTTATAGAAGCGCTTTTCTCGAGAGATGCCTCCTACTCTAACTTGTGTTCGCCATGGGCAGGGATATCACAACCTTGGCGCCCAAAATCACCACCTGATTGACCCCTCATTGACAGAACTGGGCAAGAGTCAATGCCAGTCTGTTGCAGAAAAATGCACCCGGCTTGGGGCAGATATATCCCTCATTATCGCTTCGCCCTTGACGCGAACCCTGCAGACCGCCCTGGCTGCATTCAACTCGGTGATTTCCAATCATGACTCTGAGCAGAAAATATTAGCCTTGCCGTCAGCACAAGAAACTTTCGATTATCCCTTTAACACCGGCTCCGAAATTAACCTGCTCCGAAAAAAGTGCAACGAAAACCAGTGGCCTGTCGACCTTTCCTTGGTTGAAGATGGCTGGACAGACAAGAATGTGCAAAGCCGCTACTACCCTGCCAGTTGCCGCGTGGAGGCGCGCGCCCGAGACTTAAGACAGTTTGTGAGAACCAAGTTTCGAGAGTTACTTGCAGTCGGTGTCGAAAGTCCCCACATTGTCGTTGTCTCTCACGGTAGTTTTCTTCACTACTTTACCGAGGACTTTGAGAATTCATCCAAGTTTAGTGGCACTGGTTGGGCGAATTGCGAATGCCGTGCATACAGATTTGAGAATGGTGTTGAGACTAATGATGATTTGGATGCTCATGTTGTAGAAACAGTGGAATCTCGGCAAGAGAGGAGCGCCAACGGCCCGGTTCTTTCAAAAGATGAGCAGCGGGAGCTCTTTCGCGAATCAGTTGCGGCTTGGGAGAAACAAGGGCTGCCAAATGCTCTCGGGTTAGGATTGAAGCTCTCTGTGGTTAAGAATGAGAAGTACATCAAAGCGGAACTAGAATAAATTGTCTTCGATATCCTGCCGTGGTCGACACTCTTCAGTGTAACTCATCACATAATTTCAGATATGAAAACAGCGGATATTTTTATTTCCAATTAAACAGGTATCTCATATATATATGAATTTCATCTTTTGATAACATTGTGATTGGTGTTTCGAATATTCCGGATATCCCGGTGGGCTTCTCAGTGTCAGCACATGTTACTATGGCCCCACGTGGAGTCACAATAGCCCGAGCTCTCCGGACCGGAAAATTGAGCCGGAAAGTTACTTTGAAGCAAATATAAAGTTTAGAAACCAGAGATGCAAACGTCAGTTCCCAATTGCATTCCGTGCATTCCGTGCATTAACCCACAACCTCGTATTTTGCTCCTGGTTTCTCATCCTTACTCCGCCATGGTCCTTCTCATCCACCATCTTCATACTTCTCAGTCTGAGCGAATACCTTGGCTTTGTGAAGAGCTAGGCGTTAACTATGAGCTGAAGACATACCAACGAGCGCCTATCTTTGCGCCACCAGAATACAAGGCTTTGCACTTCATGGGTGCTGCACCTGTCATCCACGACGGAAATCTGACTCTTGCAGAAAGCTGTGCCTGCATAGAGTACATCTGCCATAAGTACGGCAATGGAAGGTTGTATTTGCCAAGCGTACACCCCGACTATCCCGACTTTCTGTACTGGTGGCACTGGGTGGACGGTACTTTTCAACCAGCCCTTCTTGGGGCACTAGGTTCAAGCCAAACCAAAGAAGACGCAGAAAGCATAGCGGTGAAAATTGGGATTGACAGGTTCAAGAAAGCCTTGGCTGCTCTGAATGAAAGGCTCGGAGCTGCCGAGTGGTTGTCTGGCAGTGACTTCACTGTGGCGGACATTATGGTGGTATTCCCACTAACGACAGTTCGACATTTCTTTCCCTATAGCCTGGAAGAGTACCCGAATGTTGTGGCTTATCTTGAGAGAATCGGCCAAAGAGACGCATATCAGAGGGCGATGAAGACGTGTGACCCTGGAATGGAGCTCATCTTGAGTAGGGATCCGCCAAGCAAAGCATCTTGATGTGTAGGTGTTCAACTTGTGCGTGTTTACCTGAGAAACATCTCTGCTCTGTCATTTCCAGTATAGAAGTTTTGTATGGCTCTCAACCGTCAACAACAAAGAGTTTATATTCAAGTCATAAATTCCCATAGAAAATTTCCAATTAGTTGTGCTATGCCAATCAGGATGATGGGAAATTGTGAATTGACTCACCCCAAGCCATTCTTGAATAGAAAGTGCAAACCGACCCCATTATTTCTCAGCTATTGAAACGAAAATGATTCAGAATGACGGTCTACGCTTTCTAATAAATAACCCTTGATAATAAATTTCCGAGTGCTCCAAGGGCCTCTCATGTTAACATCCAGGCTGGTTGGTGTTAGGGTTAGGGTTAGAGCAATTGGTTATTTCAATCATTCTTTATTCCCCGTTGATATCATTATATCTTATCCGAGCAGCTTTGATATTTTCCAGACTATCTGCTTCGATGGTAATGGAGCGATATCATAAACACATGAAACTCTTGTTATGACTTGGGATTTTACGTAATTGTGGCAATTTGACAAGTTATCAACTTCTTACTTCAGCACATGGCTTCAAATAATAGAAAAAGCGGAGATATATTTGTAGTAATGGAAAAATTCGAAATCCTTCTTTATCAAAACAGAGCATCATTGTCAATGTCTGGAACTGGCCACAAAATGAAACCCGACTCCTCACGTCGGAGTCGCTTCTCCCTCTGGAACCCGTTTTGGTGGCTTGTCCATGTGTGAAATTTGTCCTCCCAAGATACAAATACTGTTCTGGGATCAATCTCTACTTTTCGCACCAAGGAAAGAGTAGGCTTTGTCTTGGAAAACTCCTCGCATGCCTGTTCCATTTCTTGGACTCTTTTTTTACACCGCCGCCACGAACAATCCCGGGGACGAGTACCTGTGGGCGGGACGAGCTCCAAGGCTTGGTCGAGTTTGGTCTTGTAGAATTCTGAATTTGCAGCTTCATCACGCCTTACGGCTTCAACCAAGTGCTCTACAAGCAGCTCGCCTGGTGTGTCGTGAAATAAAGGACTGAAGTCTTGGTAGGGGGCATATTCCCAACCATAGTGGTACATTGTGGGTGGAGGAGGGTCAGGCCAGGGAGCACTAATCACCAACGTCCGCAATGAAATACAGCTGCTTTTGACTCGATCCACCGTCTGGTAAAGTCGTTTCCAGCTAGCAGGGCAAAGAACTAAGTGATGAATATGCGGGAGAATTTCTTGGCTGACATCGGCGCGCTGCATCAACCTGTGATCGGCTTTCTCATCACGGAAATAAAGTAGAGTATGAGCAAAGTCAATCCACCCAAGATGCTCGACGTAGGTGTGTGTGAGTTCCATTACCCGGCGAGCCTCGCGGCAGCTCTGCCGGACGACCTGACGACCAACCCCGACCAGCTTAAGACGGCGGCCATCTCGTTGGAGGGCGGCAAAAGTCCAATCATCTTCAAAGGCCATGTGCCAGATTTGGTGCCGAACCTCGGGCGGGAGTCTTTGGAAGAGCGGAAATGTGTCGGTCATGGTATCAAAATGACACAATTGTAGAATTCTACAGCACAATTTGTGGAAGAGGGAAGTTGAGTGAATAAAACAAGACAAAGCAAAGAATTTGGTATCGACAAGCAATTTTGGGAGAGGGCTCAAAGTGTGAGATTGCAAGGTGTTGGAGGAGAAAGGAGGGGAACGATTTATTATGATGTTGATTCTGCAACATGAAGCCTCGAACCTGTTTTTACCCCACCCGATATGACGCCGGCAAAAGCAAAGTGATTTTAAGTGACATCAATGACTTGCGAACTTCATACCACTCAACTTACTATTTAAAATATTTTGTAATTTTCTTTGAATTCGCTACAGCACTCTGGGAATTTCTGAGGATGTTGCTTGTCAAGGACATCGTCTGGGTTAGCCGAGGGGTTGCAAAAAGAAGAAGGCCATCGACGACAAAGCTGGTAGAAATAAGAGTTACTTGAGGCAGTCAAAGAGATGGTTGAGAAGACGCGGCCTTGTTTCAAATTATACAGGCCGTTTGCTTGAACCACTTCCCTGTAATATTTACTTGTCTTGGTGTCGAAGTGGCAGAAATAATAATAGCGAATGATCCATAATAGAGAAAGAGAATAGATAAAATCACGAACAGTTCATAAATAAGGGAATATTTTACTATATTTCGTAGGAATAAAAAAAAATTTGCTGAGTGGTATTTTGCATAATTTCATGACAGCCACCAGTTCCTCTAAAAAGCTCTCCTAATTGATATCCAGGCATATTTGATCAAATCCTATACATACATCCTTCGTATTTCCACCTTTGGGTGTGCATCTCCGCCTCGATACCCAGACAGGTACCAAAAATAAAAAGATCGTCTAGTAGGTGATGGTCGCAATCTTGTTGATGTATTTAGGGTCCTGGTTGATGGCGATGTTGTTTGCGATCCATCTTCCAGCGTCCTCCCTGGAAATTGTGTAACCGATGGCATCAATCTCACGGCCAGTCTTGGGGTCCTCGATGCCAGCACGAATAGTCTTGGTGGATTCACCGTCTGTCAACCAGCTGGCGCGGATGACGGCGAAGTTTTGGCCGCTGCCGATGAGCTTTTCTTCCATGAGCTTCTTGTCCTCGTGAGGAACCTTGAGAAGAATACGATATAGGGGGAAAATGAGCGCCGGAGTGTCACGCCCAAAGTTGGAGATACCGGTGCTGCTGATGCCGACGAGGGTAGGTGAACCGACAACGCCGTTGCTGTGGAGCTCGGCCACGGCCTTGACCAAGGTCTCCATGCCCTTTGCGCAGACATTGGGGTCGTCGATCAATTTGCCCTTGGACAGGTTGGGTTTGGCGCCGATGCTGGAAATGACAACATCGACAAATCTTCCGTCAGTGGCCTGGAGGCACTTGGAAACGGCGGACACGTCGTGGGCATTGCCTTCGACAATGTGCAGGTTGGGGGTGGTTTCGGGAGACCCGAAAACAGCAGTGAGCTTGGCCGGGAATCGGCAGAGGGCAATACATTGGTGGCCGGCAGCGAGAGTGTGTTTGAGAGCAGAGAGGCCGATTCCAGTGCTGGCGCCAAAGAAGGCGACGGTCCTGGTAGTTGCGGTGTTGGCGGCCATTGTGTTAGTGGTTATGGTGGTATGAAGTGGGTCGTTGCAGTGATTGATGTTTGAGTGTGTGTATTTGCGTAGTTGAAATGGTTGTAGTTGATTGCTTGTAATGTATGAGTGTGGTGTTTCTTCTTCCGCAGCATGGAAGGCTGAGCCATTGTCCTTATATCCATCGTGGTGATGCCGCCAGGCGCCGACATGGCCGTCTCGCTACTTTTTCGGAGCCAAAACATCGGTGATGAATTTGGCCGGTAACCTATTTTGTGGCTGATTCGGCCACATTGATCCCGACTGTGGCTTGCACTAACTCGGTAGATTTTTGTCCCGTCTGCCACTATCCCTGCTGCCAGGGCTGTGCGGAGGCGTCGGCTTAGCGACCGAGAAAAGAGCGAGCCCGGCCCAACTGCCGGGTTGGCCCGCTTCCGTTGGGAAGACGCTAACTGATCCTGGACAGCTGGCCTGTTAGCGTAGAGGTCACAAGAACTGGGCCTCGAGTCTAGGGTGTACATGATGGGATGCCAACAATGAGATGATTACTGTGCCGAAGCATGAAGATCACTTCAAAGAAGATAACACGACATAGATATTGGCGGCTTGAAGAGTTGAAACGGACTCATATGATGATGAATCATGTTCTAATCATGTCTAAACATTCCCATTGGCTGGCCAAGGCACAACCTCGAACGAGCCGTTCTCTAGGTCTAGGTCCTCCATGTGAGGTGCAACGGCTCAGCTTGGCGAAATCTTACCTGTATCAATGCCAAATACTTCCCAGAGCAACTTCTTTAGTTCTCCGAATGTCCTCAAAATTCGCTCCTCGCTGATGACCACATTTCCTGCGCTAAAGCCTTTTCGCTTGTACACCGCCACATAGCCATCGCCTTCCTTTCGCCCACCAAACGTCTCATCTTGTGAATAAACGAGGCTGTGTCTCCCCTGATCCCCCAAATTATCGCCCCTCTGCGTCCCAAACGGTACCGCGGCTACCATTTGCTTTACAAAGACCGCCTCGGGCCACATGTTTGAAATCCAGTTACCACCAAGATAGTCCTCTGGCGACTGGGGCTGCAATATGTAGTGGTACAAGGGAGCCAGCTTGAAAGCCGCGTTAGCTGTATCATTGCCGGCTTCAGGATCGTAAAGTTTGCGATACAAGGTATAACCAAAAGGTACCTCCTCGCAGTCGTTCAGCGGTGGTAGACGCTCGTATACAAGGTGGTGAGAGTCTGTTTCGGTATTGAGCATAATTGGATCTCGAGGCTGTCCGGCACCGAAAGCAACATCGCAGTGGAACGTGACCCAATCGCCCC
Source organism: Calonectria henricotiae (assembly GCA_020623695.1). Classification (NCBI taxonomy): domain Eukaryota; kingdom Fungi; phylum Ascomycota; class Sordariomycetes; order Hypocreales; family Nectriaceae; genus Calonectria; species Calonectria henricotiae. The sequence continues at coordinate 15,406 of JAHVYB010000208.1, forward strand.
CATGAGGAGCTTTCCAGTCCTTTGGGATTTTCACTTCTTCGGGCAATTCATCGCGGGCGAAGTGTACCAGGGTAGTTTGGTGTAAAGGGGACGTCCAGGTCCACCCCGCCTCTTCTGGTGTGCGACCCTGAAGCGGGTATACCCTGCCAGATACGTTCGTAGTGTGGTAGCCAAGCGAGCGGAGCACAATGGCAAAAAGGCCATTGCACTCGAAGCAGTACCCTCCCATGCCGCGGGTGACGATCTTGTTAAATAACGCATCGCCATGGATATCGATATTGCCCATGCCTTCCTGATAGGGGATCGGATCAGAGTCTTTGTACGTTTTGTTCCTTCCAAGATGGATAGTCACAGACTCGAAGGGAATCTTGTCATGGTGGCGCTGTTGCATCTCTCGAAGAAGTGAAAATGTCGGCTTTGGGAGTTCACCTCCAAGATCGGCCTCCACCTGAGGCACGCCTAGGTGCTGCAGATATGCAATCACCTTTGCAGGGGGGAGGCGGGGAAGCTTTTCCGATTTGTTGTCCATTTTCGAGATAGATGTTTGCGTGCTTCAAAATCCCCAGCTTTCCGCTTCTGTGTTACGACAAAGCCAAGTTGTCAAGATATTGATTTATAATTCAGAAAGAGAGTTTCTCGCTAGTTGATTAGTAAGCTAACGATTGCCTCGGAGAATATGCCAAGGCAAATTAGGCGTCTTTTCCAAGGGTCCAACCCTATTAAACATTTGCTTGTGTTTAATAAATGTATTTAGGCCGATATATGGCAGAAGGCCAACGTTTCATTGATAAGGGTGGCGACGCTTTTTGCATCATATGTCTGACTGCGTTCAGCATTGCCGTCCTAGACATTGTTTCGCCTACTAGCGCAGAAGGAAAGAAGTAATGCTTGTTGACATTGTGATTTCAATTTAAACTCACGGGTAATGTGGATATGGCCCTTGAAATCCTTATCCGTGCAGCCAAGGTAACAGGTAAACTGAGACGGATGATTGGTGGTGTAAGCATTATTATGATTATGACATAAGCCGTCTGCGCAGATACTTTAAGTTGCTAAGGATGCGTCAATTTTGAACGGATACCCACCTCATAACAAAGGCAAAAATGCGAAGCGGCAGTGGAGTTGTGATAGGTGGGAATGAAATAAACCCCGGTTTGATGATCACAATACCGAATGGCAGACCGACCGCACAAGTTAGTTTTCATTTCAGAAAAGAATCGAGTCTATTCAAAGTCGGTTATAGAACTTTTAGGCGAGTGAATTGAATATGAATGCAGAAGCGTTAAGTTTAGTACGGCCCAAGAGAGGTACCAGCATAGGGCATGATAAAAGGGAATTGACCTTTGAACCCAACATCAGAACGTTTCAATTCCAGGAAGAATCCGAGGGTTGCATTTACCTGGCTGGCAAGTGACGAATCAATTCCATGCTGCTGCATGTCTGTTGACAAACACAGCATTCTAACATTGGAAATTCTGAAGAGGCCAAAGATGGCCAAGGAAGCTCAAGAGTAGCATGCTGAGGCTGTTGTCGAGCTGGCGGTGGGTTTCCTAATGCTTGCCGTATTTGACGGCATCGGGTCTGTTTTCTGGCCTACTATGAAGGGTATGTCGCATTGTTTTATAGAAGAGCTGTGCGATGAGTACTCTTCCTGTCAGAGACGAATATTCCTGGTTTCTAGAGTTGAGTAAATCCTGAAATGAGATAGTGTTTTCTGGACTGTTCGTCTCGAATGCATCTTCAAACGCTGGGAGGAGTGTGTATAGCTGGGTAAATTAGAATCAGACACAAGGCAATGAGAAGAGTAGTCAAATACATAATCATCTCCAATCAACGACGGCCAGCCAGTAGTTCCATGCAGGAACCTATCAGTGCAGTATATCGTCCACCATGTTCTCCGCTGTTCCTCCAGGATTGTCCATTGAACAGGCTTAGGAGAGGAGTCCCTAGTCTGTTCTTCTTTGTCAACCAGGTGCAATCTAGCATCTGGGCTAATCGCAAACCACGACATTGACTTAATGAGGCTCGTGCAAACATGGTCTGTTGAGCCTCAAAATTTACCAGTAGCAACCAATTCTGTACATGAGCTAGTGCCATGCATTGCTCCCCTCTGCTCTGGTTTTTGAGGTGAATAAAAAAGGATTTTGAGGGGAGTATTTGGTTTTGTCTGCCATACTTTTGATTCGTCTTGTTCAAGACATGTTCTCGCCCGGTGATAAAATGGGAGCACCAAGACGGAATGGGTATCGCTATTTGATGTCGGGATTGATGTCATATTACTTGCAAAAGAAAATGCCTCCAGAGAATATATGCTCGATGCATATTTATTGGCGTGTTCCAGTTGCCCTTCGAGTTGCACTACCTATGGTGTTAGAGGCGCGCAATGGTGGTCGTTGATGTAAATCGAAGTCATGTGCTGGCTCTTCGGTGCCTCGGGGCATACCTAGCCGAGATTCGAGTTCTTTGACGCCGAGCCGTCTTTTGCAGCTTCCTGGTCTTCTCCTTGCTTGTGGAAACACGCAGTCAACTCCCAACTTTGTACATCTGTTGCAACACGGCTTGACCCGATCACATTTCAACTTCCTCTGACGTCATTGCTTATAAGACAGTCGCACGATGGACAGTGCCCCGTCCAGCGTTCCGTCCGGCGTTCCGTCCGGCGTCGGGCTATTCATGATTTGTGCTCCTTTTTTTCCTATGCTGCAATTATCGAAGTCAAGGTGCATTCGAAACCTGGCTGTTGCGTAAATGCGGGGTAGATTCAGCCTTTATGGCAGCCATTAAATTGATTTTAGCTCATCCATCACAATAATGCGATGTCTCATGAAAATTTGACGTTTACCCATCAGGGTAACTCTCTTTGACTGGACAAGGCTCCCAGTGATACGACGTGGACTGACACAAGCAGGGCCCTCAGACCCGCTTGGGCAAATGAGCGATACGCGAAAATCAACAATTAATCCCCTGGCGCTCGTCTAAGGCAGCGCTCGCTAGAGGCACAAAGCCTTGAACCGGGCAAAATGTCAGTGTCTGGGCCTGGGAGTTGAGCATATTTGCGCTCATATGTTGCACCTGACTTAATCTTTAGGCTCAGCGTTGTCCTTCCTTATCAGCCTTACGTGGTCTGGGCATGTGGAGCCAATTTTATCAGCTCCCTTCTTGGCTAGTGTCATGATGAAACCAGCTTCGAGTCCCTCCTGCTCGAATTTGCAGCTTGTGTGTTCTAGAACGCTCCCATAAATATGGCGCTTCGCCTAGCTTCAAACGGAATTGATAAAGATAACCCATTCCATCTGCGTGGGGCGGAGCGGGCCAAGACCGGAATCCCGGTTCTCCAAACCCCGGCCGGTGCCGTGTCAAGTCATGGACGCTCATCATGGCCCTGACTGGTGACATCATGGACCAGATTCGCCGTCAACACTTGTGGTTTGAGCTTGCCCAAACTAGCCCAGCTGCCCGAAACAGCGGACCGATTGAGGACGGAGCGAAATCAGATCTACCAAAGAGGACCGTGGCAAAATATTCTAAGCGTTTCAACGGCACATCCTTAGATCATCCTTTTTGTTTTCGGGTCGAAAGATGAGCATCGCAAAGAGGACTTTAGACACCACCCCAATTAAAATACCAATTTCCTAGAGAATCTCGTGTACGGGGGTGACCGCAAGGCTCTCCGATATATACGGCTGCTGCTGCTGCACAGATTAGTCAGAGAGACTGGTGTACCTTTTACAAAGAATTAATATGAAGAAATGCGTCATCGATCTGTAGCGCATCATGCACCCATCATTCACCATGTTTATGGTTTATTTCTGTCAATGAGGGGCAGCGCCACATTTGGGACAAGACGAATGAGCTGGTTCTGTGGAGATGTTGTTCCAGATGGCGTGTGGCTAGTAACACTGAGTGATGTCACTAACTAGATCGTCATGACGCATTACACTCCAAATAATGCAAATCACAACGCCCGTTTTCCGATAAATATACGGCAATGACTTTCAGTATCAACCAGCTCACTCTATTCATTCGAGAACTACAACGTCTTGGCTTACATACTCCCTACTAACAATTACAACAATTCATCATGTCGAGTGGACCACTCTACACCATTGAGCCCATCCGGGCTGATGGTACACAGAATTACGGATCAGAGAAAAACACTGGTAAGTATTGATAGAATGTCAAAGGCGCCACTTACAATTTACTCATAAATTCAATGTAGTCGGTTCGAAAATCCACAAAAAGAGAACTTACGATGATGCCGAACTAAGTGATGACGGCTCGTCCAAGGAAATTTTGCGTACGGTGACCCCCGAAAATCCTTAGAATGAACATAAAAACAATATGCTTACAGGTACATTACAGCTTATCAAGACAGCCTTTATAAATATATCAGCGTAAGTTCTCACCTTCTGTTCGCCATGGGTCCAATTACTCATATCCATCTATAGTGGGAGGATCCAGTTCGTTCCCTTGGTTCGTACCTCGGTGCATTGGCCATCCTGTTCGGAGCACACTATCTACCCCTAACGCGATGGGTGTTGAAGGCTGGAGCGACCACCTTTGGAGGTATGAAGCATTGCTCTTTGAATTTCAAAACATTCGGCGAAAAATGACGCTGACCAATATCAGCAATTTCTGTCACGGAATTCGCCAGTAAATATTTCGGTCCCAATACCTTCTTCACCCAGATACGCCCCAGACAGTATAAGCGGATTCCAGAGGAGACCTTGAATGCCACATTACAGGATGTTCATGACTTTGTTCAGTACTTGACAGTTGAGGTCCAGAGAATGTTTTTTGGCGAGGACCTCCGCACCACGTTCGCCGTAAGTTGTCTAGGACATGGACCGCCCTCGTGAATAAATTTGACTAACGAAAAGATAGGCTTTCATTGGCTTTACCACTCTATATTGGGTGATTAAGGTCCTCCCTCCGTTCTGGCTAACCGTTTTGGGCATCACCACTGTTTACGCTGTGCCGCTCGTCGCTTCTCCCCGTGGTCGTGAGGTGGTCACTGATGCAAAGGCGCGCTCCGAGGAGCTGGCTGCTGCGGCAGCTGAGAATGGAAGGAAACTTGCTCAGGATAGCAAGATTAAGGCATCGGAGCTTTCCTCGAAGGCGCAAGAGACTGCTGCGGGCATGAGCCAACGAGCTTCAGAGCTGACTCAAAGCGGAAAGCAAATGGCGGCTGATCTATCTACTCAAGCCAAGACTACTACCTCAGATACCTCAAAAGCTGCGGTTGATAACGTTAAGAAGCTGCCAGAAATGGGCTCTAACGCAGTTTACAATGCTCCGAGTGCTGCCAAGTCGGCTCTGGAAGGCGCAGGGCAATACATCAGCAGCACTTTCTCTGGCACTAGCAATGACTCTGACAACAAGGAGTCTGTCACGGATGTAGCAGGACAAAAAGTATCCGAACTAGGAAAGAGTGCAGCCGAAACCACGGAGAAGATTACACCGGACTACGTGCTAAACTCGGCTTCCTCGGCAGCCAATAGGGTCTCGCAATTCTCCGCCGGCTCCGTTGACAGAGGTATTACCGCTGATGCGACTCTGCACCCCACCACCATGGAACATTCAGCGAATTCAGCATCAACCAAACCCCGAAGGATCTCTGGCGAGGATACAGACTCCCTCGCTCAGCCTATTCCTAAGTACGCTCCAGTTGGTGACACGGCGGCCAAGCACAGGATTTTGAACGAGTCTTAAACGGCTGATATGGAATGCATACAAATAGCTATCAAGGCTGTATGAGTGAGCAGTTTGCTTAATATAGGAGCAGAAACAATAAAATTGTAAAATTATTTGATGTAAGAGTAATGGCACAGAAGACTAAAGTGAAGTTAATGCAATATTGCACCTTGTAACAGTCATGTTGACCATCTTTTGCTTGATGCGGACAAGGTCAACTGCAATCATACATGAAATTTGCAGAGCCTGACGTCGCAGCCCCGGGCTTGATTGAGTTGGGGGCAGAAAAATGATCTGTGTGAGAAACGCCAAGCTGCGCAGCTGCGGGGTTTTCTGGTTGTGCACACGAGGCTGCTGCAATTGGTATTCAGCAACACCGGAAACAGACCTTGCAAACCGACGGACCACCGTGAGATAATTGGGAATATGAACCCGTTGAGCTACTTTAGAGGGTCAGTCAACGGCCACAACACCGTCGCGGGTCCACATGCATCCAAAGGTGGCGTAATAAACTTCAACTTCAACGCCTCCAATGCGGCCGCCCGCGCGACTCCTCCGCAGTCCTCCCAGCCGCTCTCTACAGTCCCGTTCCCCCTGGATGATGACTTTGTGGACCGCCCCAGGATACTAGACTGGATGCGCGAGAGATGCGCCAGGCCAGCCACTCGCATCGCACTCGTTGGTTTGGGCGGCGTCGGGTAAGCCTCCATCCCACCTCAGCTTGTTGCATGGCAACTCACATGGGAACAAAGTAAATCACAGCTGGCCATAAGATATGCCCATGAGGTTCACCTAAACCCGCCCCGCGCCCATGTGTTTTGGGTGCATGCTAGTAGCCGAGAACGATTTGAAGAAGCATATCGGTCTATTGCGGCAAGATTAGAATTGCCAGGACGCGATGATCCCAAGAGGGACATGCTTATATTGGTATCAGAGTGGCTCAGTGATAGTAGAAATGGAAAGTGGTACATGTTCATCGACAACGCCGATGATGCTGGACTTTTCTTTTCATCTACTCGGCCCGGGTTGGCCTCGTTTGTGCCAAAAACTGGTCATGGAACTATTGTGATTACATCGCGAAGCATGGATGCTGCCGAAAGACTAACTGGTGATCATCGAAACATCTTCAAGGTTCCTGTAATGGAAACCAGAGAAGCATACCAGCTGCTTTTGGAAAAACTCCATGATGACAACTACGACGAGGAGCCTGCGGCAGATCTCGCTCGAGCTCTGGAGTACATACCCCTCGCCATCACCCAGGCTGCTGCCTACATTAACAGGCAAGCACCAAGGATGACAATTTCCACTTATCTGGTCGAGTTTGAAAAGAACGATTCGAAAAAGTCGAACCTCCTCGGAGTAGATCTTGGAGACCTTCGTCGAGATGAATCCGCTTCAAATTCAGTCATCACAACTTGGCAGATGACATTTGATCAGATAAACCGCGAGAGCCCATCGGCTGCAAGTCTGCTATGCTTTATGAGTTTTTTTAATTCGCAAGGAATTCCCGAGTCTACACTAAAGGCCTATGCAAATAGGCATAGCAGAGACAATTTAAATGAGGATCTTGGGATTCTTCGCGGGTATGCACTGGTCTCTATTACTATGAACATCAATATCTTTGAAATGCATGCGCTGGTACAATTTTGTACCAGAGTATGGCTATCGTCGTTTGATGAACCAACGCGTTGGAAAATGGAGTTTTTGCGGGTAATATCAACCGAGTACCCAGATGCTTACTACGACAACGGGTCGGCTTGTCAGGAATTAGACCCTCACATCCAAGGAATTATCAAAGAGAAACCCGAGGACCGCATCGATTCGCTTTTTTGGGCCAACCTATTGTCAAAAGTTTCGTGGTATTGGCTGATGAGAGGCAGGTACTCTGCTGCGGAGGGGCTGAGGCGGCAAGCTGTGCATGCTAAAAAATCCATCTGCGGGGATAATCACGAATCAACGTTGGCATCTCTTAGTGGGTTAGGAGTAATACTGGCAGCCCAAGATAAATTCGAAGAAGCAGAGCAGATACATCGACAAGTTCACGAGGGCTATGCAAATACGCTGGGGATAGAGGCTCGTGATACGCTCCGAAGCACAAATGATCTCGCAAGTGTGTTGCGGTCGCAGTACAAGTCAGACGAGGCAAAGCAGATATACCAAGAAAACATGGAAGCAATAAGGACAGTATTTGGAGAGGACCATGAGGAAACCTTGAGGTCATTGAATGGCCTTGCATTAACATTAGTAGCGCTAGGCGAGCTCGACGAGGCAGAGCAAATGCACCGACAAATCTTGGATATAAGGACCCAAATTTGCGGGATAGAGCATCCAACAACTTGTGCTTCCATGTTCTGTCTAGGGAAGGTTTTAAGAGATCAGGGAAAATATGAAGAGGCTGAAGTCATCTTTCAAAAGTGCCTGCATGGAGACGAGAAGTTTCAAGGGGCAGACCACCCCGTCACGCTTCAGTCTAGATACACGCTAGCTCTTTTGCTGTACAAAATGTCTCGGCTAGATGATGCCTTTGAGCAATGCGAAAAGGCTTATGAAGGTTATGTGAGGGTTTTTGGAGAAGGACACAGCCGTACGAGTTCTTGCAAAGAGCTCTATTGCATATTACTGGGAGAGCGCGTATTATAGCTATAGGTTCAAAACATCTCATTTAACAACATGAAGTAGTATATAACAAAGACTAATAATGAGGCATCTTTTATTTATTTACATTAACCCGCCCAACCTACCATAAATAACCACGGGTTGATTTACTGTTCAGACAACTGCAACACACAGTGAACAGTATGCGCCATATCTAGCCATGTTATGCAATTATTAGGAAAGGAAGAAATCGTTGCAGTAGATTTGAAAGGCTTTATGCGTATATAGATGGATATAGCATGTAACGCTGATGCACATGACTTCGTACCAGTTCTGTGAAAGGGGAGCATAACCCTACATATTGACCCTAACCCTAACCCTTATTTTGTAACAATAACAATAACAATAACTATAGCTATAGCTATAGCTATATATCTATATATTTAGGTTAGCCTAGTAAATAATACCTAATTCAAATAAATCTTATTAAACCGGGGGCTTGTCGTTCTAAAATCGAAAGTCATACATAAATAAAGATCATTTAATGGAACCTGTTTTTTCCGGGCATGTATGGCCTACCCTGTAGACAATCCAGGTCATGAAAAATTACCCGCACGGGGGGCTACACAGTTTTTGGTTAGACAAACTATTCATATCATTGAAGAGGGTGACAATTTAATACTATTTACATACCAAGGTTGGCGGTTACCATTTTCAAGACTGCTCAAATTTCCCCAAAAAAATCAAAATGGTGTAGAGGATTCAAGCCAAGTGCACATGGCAGGGTTCCATCACTGAAATAGTGGTACTAATTGAAATCGCTGCAAATGAGATTGTATGGCACGACAATAAAAAGAAAGATTAATTGAGGTTCAACTGAATAGTTTAGGTATATAATACAAATTATTAACTATCTACATAGGCAGGTAATGGCGGCGATGGGGCTTTTACAGGACGGCCTGAGCCATATTGGCACCAGGATACTTCTGCAAAATGCCCTCGTCAAAGTTTTGTCCGCCAACTGTCAGATCGTTGAAGGCAGGGCAAGACAGATTCAAAAGAACAGGATCAAGAGTGCTTGTGATGAGCCTCAGAGGTTCCTCCAGGATGGAGAAAATGGTGGACAAGAAGTTGGGCGTCACAGTCTTGACAATCTGGAAGACGAAACACAGCAGGTTGTTGCCCTCCAGAAGCTGGGTGAGGTTGAGCACGCCGCCAGTGACATCACTCAGATCAACACCAGCAAAGCTGTTTACCTTGCCCATGTTTCCACCGATGCTATACAGGTTAGTAATCATGTCATCATAGCAGAGTACAATATTAACATACTTTGCAAGCTCTGGGTATTCGCCGATCAAAGCGAGCAAGTCCAGGTTGAATGAGATTATGCTGTAGTCGTTGGGAATGCGGTACCAGTTCTCGGGAATCCTCTCCCAACCACGGTTGTAGGTAAGATTGCCTTCTGTGCCAGTGACAGCAAACATGCTCTTGAGGGTCTCCTTGGCTATGTGGAGTTAGTGCTTTGAACATCAATCCTCGGACAACTCGTATTACTTACTCATTAGGCCATCTGGGTGGGCATCCGAGTAATTGGCAAACAGGCGGCTTGCAAAGAGATAACCTGCATTTCGGGCAATCAAGCCAGTCCAGGGTCCGTAATAGAAATTGGGGTTTGTAGCAACACTCTCGTGATAGCGGATCGATGCGCGCTTGGCGAAGAGTTTAAAGTTGTAATCACCCTCGCCAGAAGACATGTTGTAAAGGGATTCGAATTGGGACATGACCATGGTGGAGGCATCTCCAGTCATGTAAAGATCTGCTCTGGTGTTGGACGAGTCGCCCTCGATGATGTTGTGCGAACCGTTGAGTCCTCGAGGGGTGCCCAAAAGTCCCAGCAAGTTGCCCAAAATATTCTCCGACTCATCAGAAGTAGCACCAATGGAAAAGCCCGGCTCCAGAGAGATGGGGTTTCCAACAAACACGGTGCCCAGAGTGGCCAGAATGCCTCCAAGATCTAAACCCATCCCAAAGACCGAGTTGATGGCCTCGGTGACCTCGAGCAGACTGGTGACGCCATTTCGGTTGATGTATCCATGGTTCGCCAGTGCATTGAGCGCCGGGCATGGGCCGCGCTGTGCGCCGTTGTCGAAATCTGGCGGAATAAATTTGTGCTCACCACCAACGTCAATTGGTGTATTCTCTGGATCAGACAACAGCCTCTTGGAGTGCGCCCCCTTCAAGGCATGAGCAAGGTGCTTGGAGAGGTGCGAAGCTGCGGCGTCAGCGTTAACAAGCTCATCGCCATAGGCAGGGAAGCCGCGGACACTGCCGGCCAAGCAGGGAAGAATAGAAACAAAAACGTGCCACTTCATGATGATGTGTGGGCAAATAATGAGCGTAAGAAGTAGATTGGAGAACTTCGGATTGAGCCGAAAGGTTGGTCCCAAGCCTCTAAAGAATGAAACAATTGGAAATCGAAGCACATTCCTTGGTCAGCCATTTTACTTGACATTTGACGGGTTGCCGGGGGTCTCTCTTGTGACCGCCCTGGAGATTGGGCGAACTTGGTGACCCTGGTCTCGAGGGTCGAGCTCCATTCAGCGACAAGGAAAACAGACATCTAAGCCCAATCTCTTGGTTCCCCGCCCCCTGAAATTTCACCAAAGGGAGTTAAAGCCGTATTTTTGTCCCTCTCGGCCAATGTGTGAGTGCAGATCAGCGGAGAGCGGAAGATTTGGGGTCCATTTCTGTCATTGGCCGTGGTGTGATGTCGGGGAACAAAGTTGTGCCGACGATGGAGATTGAAGAACAACGAGGAGCAGGGGGGGGAACCAGCTCCTTTGGGTTTCCGAGCCATATCGGGTTGTCATTGACATTGGCGTTTTGCCAGGGCCAAGACGAGCAAAGATGGGCGCTCCACAGCAGCCATTTGCGGGAAATTGATTGGAGGGCCCTCCCCTCTGTTTTGACTTTGGCTGAAAATTGAAGCCAAATTCTCGGGAGTTGCGTCCTGGAGTCCCGTAGATAAGATTCCCACGAAGGATCAGGCGGACCGAGAGCCAAACCAACGGCCCGGGAGACGTTGGTTTTTGTCGTCGAGGCTGGAATAGAGCCCGTTTGACGGCATTTGACAAGCCCCGCACACCAACTTGCGCACAATGACGTCGGCCAAACTGAAGACTCCAGGTCAAAGCTCGACAACATTACGCAATAAGTTACACCGACGCTGAATACGGCTGCGGGGACCTGGGCCGCGAGCCAACAACCCCCCTCCCCCCCCCGTTGTTGCGCTCAGGGAGGTTCAGGGGTCACAGATCACCCTGATCCTGGTAAGGCTGGATGGCAGGGAAGCTGGCAAGACATGCCACTGCCGCGGAAAACGCTAGCATGGATGCCTCAACCAGGCCCTATGCCTTTTTTGAACTGCAGGCAGTGTGTCTTTACAGTGAAAATTCTGTCAGGTTGCATTGGCCTTCGCGTCATGTGCCCGAATGGGGTCGTAGGGGGGTTGCATTGCTATTTACTCGCAATGAGCGCACTTCCATGCTGTTGGACCAGAAGGGCTCGCCTTCTCTGAGAGTCCCAAGGTTCCCTTTATGATACATCTCTTTTCGCCAAAGCCTGTGTGCGTGCGTGATCATCCAAGCTGCCACTATTCTGACCGATACCAAAAGCTACATTGCAGGGTGAGGTTCCCGGAAGCTCGTCACAGGTCACCTCGCGTATCTACGCAGCTGACTCGCCAAGGCCTCCAAGGAGCGTTCGGGCATTCCACGGGATTGATCCTTCCCATCGTACCGGTATCGACGTGCGCCCCCCGTAAACGAAAGGGGGGAATAGGGACTCTATCCAGCATCTGCTACCCTCGCGCACCCCGCACTCGGATGATCTTTGGTGAAATGGGCATGGTTGAGAGTTCTCCAAATCTTGTGAGCGTTGCATTACGGCCGCCTATCAATCAGGATATCAATACGGCTGCGGCGGTTTAATCACCTCCCAGTAGCTGTTAGTCATTGCCAAGGTTCCGGCCTTCTTTTGACCTCGGCATCCCCTCTTGTTTCTTGTTTGTCAATGGGCGTGCTTCCAGTTTCAATCCAGTAAAGATGAAGCTCCTCGGGCTTTTCGGGCTAATAATACTGGCGCTGCTCCAGGCTCACGTGTTGGCGGCCAACGCCACCGAGAGCGCAGCAGCATCGATTCCGGCCTGTGGCGTAAGCTTCCTCTTCTGGCTATGTTCTCGTCTATTCCCCCTCGCTTACGGTGCTTCTTTAGTTGAAATGCATCGTATCCTTGACCACGACGCACTCGGACTGCGAAGTGACCAACACAACATGCGTTTGTCTCAACGTGGAGTTAAACAAGCTGATCACAGCCTGCGTGCGCAGCAACTGCACTGTTAGGGAAGGACTAGGTACCCTGATCTCGCTAATCACACTGCTATTCCACCGACGCTGACCATGTTTTGCAGCTGTCCTGAGCTATTCCAAGCACTCGTGCAATGCGCCATCAAGAGACCGCACGGCATTAGTAAGGGATCTTGGCATCATATTCCTCGCCCTTGGGCTGTTCGCGTTTGTGCTCAGAATCCTGGCCAAGATACGCATGGGATGGCAGACATGGGGAGCCGACGATTGGGTGATATGCGTCGCAGTGGTGTGTCCCTCTATGTCTGTTCACCGCATATACCACCTGCTAACATTGTTGGGAGGCCATGATGATACCACTGAACGTACTGTCTATTCCTAGTGAGTCGTTTGAATCCTTCCGAAAATCGCCACATGCTGAAAATTATGATTTCTAGTTTCACAGTACTTGGGCAAGGACATGTGGAATGTGCCGGTTGATGACATCTCGGACTTCCTTTATGTGAGTCTGCCAACAATGGCCCATAATCCGCAAACCACTAATAAACCATGCTCAAGATCTTCTTCTGGGACGAACTCCTATACCTCGGCGTCTTACCGATCACAAAAATCTCCATCATACTCTTTTACCTCAGAGTTTTCCCCCGCAAAGAGATTCGACTCGCTTGTCACATCTTGATTGGCTTTAATGTCGCCTACTTTATTGCGTTTGAACTCGTGTCGATCTTTCAGTGCACGCCCATTCAGGGGGCCTGGAGAGAATGGGACAAGGAGTTTCCAGCGACGTGCAGGAACATCAACATGCAAGGCTGGATGGCGGCGGTATTCAACATTATACTGGACTTGGCTACCTTGATTTTGCCACTCCCCGAGCTCTACAAGCTGTCGCTGTCCCGTGCAAAGAAGGTGCAGACGATGCTGATGTTTAGCGTCGGATTCTTGTAGGCCCTTTGACTCCCCGAAACCGTACTTAGAACCTGGCTCACAATTGAATAGCGTCACCGTTGTCAGTATTGTTCGATTGCAGTCATTGGCAAGCTACGCAACGACGAGCAATATAACCCGTCAGTATTCCGAATTCCCGAGAAACACAATACGAGTACTGACCCTGTCATAGAGGACTATGTGGAAATCGGTTACTGGAGCACCATTGAGGTCCCGGTAGGCATCATTTGCGCGTGTATGCCTGCTATTCGATCGCTCTTTGCCTTCATTTTCCCCAAGGTCTTTGCTTCAACGGTCCGAAGCAAGAGCAAAGCGTCCTACGCCAACATTTCCGGCCAAACGCCATCAAGCACCAGCAAGACCACCACGCCCAAGCACACCGTCAACTCGCTCCACACAGGATTTACAACCGGGTCAAGGGGTGCCGACTACGGATCCGAAGTCGAGCTCACGGACATACGATACAGCGACCACGAGGATCGCAACTGGGCCGAGAAAAACCCCACACTGCCACGCGAACCCGTGTGAATCATGCGACGATGCCCCCGGGACCTGCCTGTGCCCGTGTAACAACAAACATCTTTTCTTTTCTTTCTCTTCTTTCACTCATTCTGCCAACCATGGATAAGGAGGTAGCGGGTCAAAACATTGCTTGTTTTGTTTCAACATCGTACTTGTATTTAGTCAAAAAAAAAGTCAACTAGACATGAAACAGCGCTAGAATTAGAAGGACGCCCACGCTGTCGTTATCGATCTCATTTACTACATTGTTCCTTCTCCAAGCCGCCTCTTTTCTCCGACCCATGCCCACTTTCAAGCCTTTTGACGTCACATTGCACTGGGCCACAATGTGTTAGCTGATGCTACGCCACCAGGCTGGCATGCGTCGAAACATCTCAATCATGCCAATTGGCGGGCGACCCCGAAATGAAGCCGACCCCGGTGTCAAACCAACTGCTTCTGCAAGAATGTAACCGCACACGCCATGTCTAGGGCGTAGACGTTGGTCGTCGTTACAGCACGTTGCATCGATGGCGGGGAATCTGCTAATCAAGGAGGAGGTTCCGACGGCCCTAGTTTAAAAGCCGTCTAGAATCTCGGACCAGGAGACCCCTGGATCGACTCGGCACTCAGCCCCGTATTCCGTCCGATGTGAATACCGTATTAACTCAATGGATTGGGACTCACCCGTGGGTCTTGATCTCCCCTGTCGAACCAGTGAAATCCCCTCTGTCGAGCCAAAAATCAGCTAACTAGTTACTTGATCAAACGGCCCACAAAGAGATCGATGGCTCAATAGATGCAGTCAATTGGTCTTGACAAGGATGTCAAGACCCACGGGTGAGTCCCAATCCATTGTGTTAATACGGTATGTCTATATGCAGTGTGGAGTAATACGATTGGCACTAACTCCACTGCAACCCCATGGCCGGCCACACAGAGGCAGCCGGCATAGTGGCCAACCAACTATGGGGGTGGTGGAGTTGGTGCATGGGGAACTCGGAATGGGGAGAGCAACAAGGGTGCTTCCAGGGTACTGGGCACTCTCCCAGTGCCGAACATCTCACTGTGGATCATGAACAATTCCGCTTCACGAACGCATCCGCTTTCCCCCCCCTGAACCGAAAGTTCACATTGCAACCCTGACGAGGCCTGAGCCGCACATCAAAATACTTGTGGAGCGTAACGGGCTGACCTTGAAGACGACTGCCAACATGTCCCCCTGCATGTGGGTGAGCTTGACTCAGTATATTTCGGCTTCATAGTCTGAATCTTGTAGTTCCAGCTTAGCCTTTTTTCACTTGGCAACTTGTCTTGGCGATTTGATCATCCAGTTGGCAGCGGCCTTTCAAGTCCAGTTCAACAGTTTGATAAATTTCTTTTAATTTTTTTATTTTATTTTATAATCCAACTGATTGTTGCTCTTTTTTTTTCTTCTCACTCTTTAACTTTGGCCGTTGCTTCTGCTCTGCATTTCAAAATGCGTGCGCCAATCGTCTTGACTCTGGTGTCACTGTTGGCCGACACAGCCACGTCGCTGTAAGTGCGTCTCATATGATTATGTAGAGCGGGGGAAAGAGGACCGAACCTTTGGAAACAAGGATTTGGAACCGAGACAGAGAAGAGGAATAGGAGAAGGGAAAAAAAAAATATTGATGTTTTCGACACTAACAAAGTACAATAGATCGTTTTCTCGGCGCAACACTCACAAGAATGCCCGCCATGATCCCTTCATTGGCAAACGAGATGAGAGCAGCGACACCACAACAGACTACGACTACATTGTCGTTGGTTCAGGTCCCGGAGGAGGCCCGGTTGCCGCCAACCTGGCCATTGCCGGTTACAAAGTACTGCTAATGGATGCCGGCGGTGACTCTGGTGACAGCTGGATCGAAAAGGTCCCCGCCTTGCATCTCATGTCAACCGAGCTTGAGGATACTAGATGGAACTACTTTGTTAACCATTATCCCGACCTCGAGCAGCAAAAGAAGGATTCCAAAATGACCTACCAAAAGCCAGATGGTAGCTTTTATGTTGGCCTCGAACCCCCCTCCGACGCCGAGCCTCTTGGCGTTTGGTATCCACGTACAGGCACGCTGGGCGGATGCTCTCGCCACAACGCCCTCATCTCCATTGGTGCCCATGACAGTGACTGGACCTACATTGCCAGCTTGACCAACGACAGCTCGTGGGGTCCTGAGGAGATGCAAAAGCACTTTATCAATATTGAAAACAACATGTACTCCCCCAGCAGCCTCGAGGGTCACGGGTTTGACGGCTGGCTTGGACACTCTCTCACCTCTCTCTCGCTAGTCATTGAAGATTTGAAGCTGCTGTCTTTGATTGTCGCATCTGGTTCTGCCATGGGCAAGAACGTTGTCGACTGGGTTGTCAGCACCGTTGTCGGACTCGGACAGGTTCTGCTCCGTGACATCAACGCTCCCGGCCAGGCCAGTGAAACCGGCCTGTACCAGGTGCCTTTGTCCATGGTTGACAATGTCCGCGGTGGTCCCAGAGATTTCATTCTTGACACTGCCAAGGCAACCAACCAGGACGGCTCGCGCAAGTACCACCTCGATATCAAGCTTCACACTCTGGTACGTGCCATTGATTGATTCTGTGGGCAATTCAACTCGATCACTAACCGATATTCCAGGTGACCAAAATTCGATTTGACCAAAACGGTACCAAGCCTCGCGCTGTTGGTGTCGACTTCCTCGAAGGCTCGAGCCTCTATCGTGCCGATCCCCGCTCTGGCTCAGCCAAGTCTACTGGATCAGGTAGCGTTGATGCTAAGCGCGAAGTCATCATTGCCGCCGGTACCTTCAACACCCCTCAGCTCCTCAAGCTTAGTGGTATTGGTCCCAAAGAGGAGCTCGAGTCCTTCAAGATCCCCGTTGTCCTTGATCTGCCTGGTGTTGGAACCAACATGCAGGACCGATTGGAGAACACCCTCATTGGCAAGTCAGAGACCGATTTTGCCCTCACTACCGACTGCACCTTCTTGGAATCGGCACCCGATGAGTGCTTCGAGAGATATGTTGAAGGTACTGAGCCCATCTCTCGAGGTGTCTATGGCACCAACGGTATTGCCATTGCCATCGTGCTCAAGTCATCTGTTGCTGAGGATGAACCTGACCTCCTCATTTCTGGTGCTCCTGCCAAGTTCAAGGGATATTTCCCCGGCTATGCCACCGACTCTCTCGCCGACGCCAAACATTGGGCTTGGATCATTCTCAAGGCCCACACCCGCAACAACGCCGGCACAGTCACGCTCAAGTCCACCGACCCCCGCGACATGCCCCTCATCAACTTCAACTACCTCGAGACTGGCGTCAATGGAAACGGGGAGGCCGACAAGGACCTCCAGGCCCTCTATGAGGGTGTTGAGTTCACCCGCCGCGCCTTTGAGAGCGTCATCCCTCTTGATGGCGGCTTTGAGGAGGTTTGGCCCGGCAAGGATGCCACAAACGAGGAGGAGTCCAAGGAGTTCCTCAGGAATGAGGCATGGGGCCACCACGCCTCTTGCACATGCCCTATTGGTGCCGATGATGACGCGATGGCTGTCCTTGATTCCAAGTTCAAGGTCCGTGGCGTTGATGGTTTGAGGGTTGTTGATGCCAGCGTGTTTCCCAAGATTCCTGGATTCTTCATTGCCCTTCCTCTGTATATTGTATCCGAGAAGGCGAGCCGGGAGATTATTGCAGAGGCCAAGTCGTCCTAGTTGTTTAATTCTTCTCTCGTGTATGGCTGGGTTTTGTTCAAACAATGTCTTTGTATCCGATATCCTCTTTTAATGACGTATCTCTTTATGAATCATTGTGAGCATTGTACGGTTTTACATCTTAATCGTCATTTTAATTACTAGGTCAAAGAGCCATTTGGCCAACTGCTTACTAGAATCTTCCGTGGAGCGGCCCCAGCATCTCAAAATTGGCGAGAATATTTGTCTGGATTCGTGTCAGGCCTGCAAAGCTCATTTGGATAGATAGGCAGTGGAACTAATTTTATCAAAATCCATAATTATTGCTGAATGTGCCCCAGATCGATCCCCCCCCCCTCTTGTAGCTTGTCGATGGCACACCTCGTATCAGGTCACATCTTTTCTTCAAGGCCAAATCGCCTCTTCATCCTAATCCTCAACACCAACCGAGACTATTGGCGGTTGACGTAGGTAAACTCGGACGCTAGTGTCTTGTAGGTAGGATCGTCCTTCAGGCGTCGCTCCTTATAAAAAGCCAACAATGAGAATAAGAATTCCTTGGGCCAAAAGCCGTGGATGGATTGAAGAGTCATGGGGCATTGCGCAGCAAAACTACAGATACCTTGAGAATCAGATCCGTTAAAGTGGCATTGGCTTCCGCACCTGCACGGTAAAGAGGTCAGGACAAAACCTGTAGGACATTCAAACGTGTTGTGCTTAAGATCACCTCTCCGAATCCTGGCCAAAGAAAGTCACATTAGCAGTGAGAATGGACCAATAGAATGATGTGAGTGAAACGGCCAATCATTTTTCAATTCCAAATTTGCCCTTGGCTGACTCGTGTCAGAAATCCTGATCATACATATCTAAAAGTCCAGTCCAGACCCAACCGCAACCTTCTATCCCAATAATCAAGAACCTCGCTCACAATGCAAAACCGGGTATTAAGACCAAATCGTAACAACGTAAACTAAACTCCGAACCCTGCACCCCTTTACTGTTGATTGCCATGATATGTCATGTTCGTATCTGTTCCCGCCGGATCATACTGCTGCCCGTGCAGATTGTGCTGCTGGCCATGGGGGTCATATTGCTGGCCATGAGGGTCGTATTGCTGTCCATGCGGATCGTACTGTTGCCCATGCAGGTCGTACTGCTGCCCGTAGTATGTAGCATTGGCACCTGGGCCCCCCGTCTCCTGATGTCCACAGTCGCCTGTGCCGACATTTGTGGTCGGCGCCTGTTGGTGCTGCGCGTAATGAGCTGTTGTGATGTCGGCATCGACAACCTCGTGATATTGGCCGTTGTATGTTGGCTCCGCAATAGGGCTCACAATGTCATGTTGTTGGTCATGGTAGGTTGTGGTGGCTGTGCCAATATCCCCTTGGTGATGTCCTTGATACGCCGCATCGTTGTTGGTATGTTGAGCTCCTTGGTAAGCCGTGTCCACGTTCATGTTGAAATTATGCTGCATCTCCGGGTGGGCTGCATGTTTGGAGTCATGAGTATGCACAACGCCGTCATCTCTCTCAACTGCCGGTCGTGTCACCCCGGCGTGGGTGACGATATCTCCATACCAGTATCGCCCACCAAGCTCTTGCACGCGTCGTCTTCGCTCATGGTTATCCAGGCTCGCCATGCCACTAAACTGGTCAAGCATGGCGCTTTGGGACACATAATACATGGCACCGGCAATGGAACGAGGATCGACAGGCACAAATGGCCATTTGATGAAGAAGCTTGCAGTAACAGCCAAGACCATCAGCCCCAAGATGGCTACCGAGAGCCGTAGGCAAACATTGTGAGTATCCTGGGTCTGAGTGAGGGTATATGGAACATTGGCAAGAAGGATTGGCATGAACTCGGAGAAAATGGTCATGAGAGCGATGACGGCGAGGAAAAACTGGCGTCGCTGGATTGAGGACCAGAAGCCCGAAAACGGATTTGTCGGTCGCGTGAGAAGGATGGAGTCGGTTGGGCTCTGAGGGCTGGCATGCATGGCCTTGTACGGCATGATCATGGCTACGCCTATTCGTAACGGTTAGTTTGGTCTAGTATAGAAGTGAAATGGAGTGCGAGACTGACTGATGAACAGGGTTGTCCAGGCAAAGGAAATGATGACACCCAGAGCAGCAAATAAAAAGCGAATACCAAAGGTTTGGCCAGTCATGAAGTTCTGGAAGTCGTTTTGCTTCTTGAAAGTCATGGCGTAAAAGAGGATCATGGCCATGAGACCAAGCAGGAAGACCAAGAAACCTAGTCTCCATGCCAAACCCAATGCCATGAATGGATTTCCCCTTCTTTTAATCCGATTGGCATTTGTCATGTCGAGAGAACTGGCTTCTGAGAGAGATCCCATGGTGATGTCCTGCTGTCGAAGGTTCTGGCCGGCATCGTCGTAGAGAACTATACCATATTCGGTCTGCCCATGGTCATTTTCGAAATAGCCGAATCCGAAGCGCTTGTCAATCATCTCCTTTGCAATTTTGCGCTCAGTTGACTTTTGCGGGCGCACTTCACGGTTCGTCGCCAGCGACGCTATGCCCACCACACTCCAAGGGTTTGCGTGCAAACCAGTCTCCCAGTTTCGAAGGAAAAATAGGAGAAGACAGAGGAGGACAACTAATAGGGCGAGAAGAGCAAGAAGGGTTCGCGTGGGATTCGGCGAGACACCAAGAGCGGCAGCGCAACCTCGAGGATCCCACGTCTTGCAACTTCCGTGCATCTTGACACCAATGGCCTCGGTGGCGATGGGCGTCATGGCGGCGGTGATCCAAACAATGAGCATGGTGAAAAATGTGACAGGCTGGCCCTCCACAAGAAGGGTAAAGGGCTTTGCAACGCTGTTCCATCCACCAAAATGAAGGTTCATAGAGCTGGGGCCAAAGGCGCCGCTGGGAAGGTTGAGCGCATAGAAGGGCTGGTACAGCTGGGCGTTGAAATCGATGATACGTGCGGGAATCGACAAGAGGACAGACAAAAACGGAGGCAGGAACTTGCCGACAAAGTACTGCGCCTCGTTAATCTTGATGACTTGGGTATCTTTATGGATGCCGGCCGTGGGCTCAGACTCTGCTGCCGTGGGCGTAACCGTAGTTGTATGTGAGTAGGTCTTTGTTTTGCCTTTCTTGGTAGATATGATGGTTGTCGAGCCGGTTTGAGAAGACGTGATCGTCATGAGACTCTCGGATCGAGTCGTCACAAAGGTTGTCGGCTGCACGGAAGAAATCATGGTGGTACGGAACCCGCTGACAGACGAAGTGATTTTAGCAGTGGTGGGAAGACCGTCTTCTCCATAAGTTGTCATATCCATGGTGGTGACATAGCCTTCGACGTCGGAGACGATGGTCTGGACGCCATGAGTAATGACCATGGGTTTGGACTGGCCGTCGATGACGCTGACGACGGTTTCAACTGCACCGGCAGAGACAACCACGGTTTCTACGCCGCCGACCTTGGATACATATGTGACGGGATTCAACTTCTCAACCTTCTTATCTGTCTTGTCGGGCTCGACACTCACGACGTCGACAACCTTGGCCGTCGGCTTCGCAGTCGGCTTGTCTGGCGGGTTGTTCTTGGCGTAGTCAGGGTCAGTATAGACGGACGTAATGGTGACTTCACCAAGGGTAATGAAGGTGCTAGCAGCCTTTGTGGTTGTTCCAACACTGGCCACGGCTGAGGTGGCAATGGCCGAGGTGATTTCGTCACTGAATTGGACCTCTTGGGTTGAACCCGGAACAAGGGAGGTGTAGGCAGAGGAAGCAACAATCTTGGTGGTCAGGGTGCTGTGTTCCGTGACAACGCTTCCGGCCATGGTGGTGGTCTCGGTGTAAGGGACGGGGATGGAGAAGGCAGCACTGGCGGCGACTGTTCCCGTGGCTTGGACCATGGTGTTGCCAACGCTCCAGCTTGTCTTGACAATCTCTGTCACCGACCCCGTCATAGTTTTGACAATGTCCGTCACAATGGCGGACGTGTAGGTTGCCTGTTCCCATGTGGTGACGGTGGTTCCGGGGTGGATGATTGTGGTGGGCTCTGCGAACTTGGTGGTGAATATGGTGGTTGGGACCATGGTGGTGAACTTTCCTGTTGTGGCGCCGACGGTGACGGTGCTGGACACATGGGACACAAAGACTGTGGTTGCCAGAGCATTGGCATTCATGGCTCCGTCCGACTCTGTTCGAACCTCAAGCTTCAATTCCTCCCGCCTGGCTTGAATGTGAGCAGTGGTGTCGGACTTGGGCATGGATATCCTGGCCCAGACGACGAGGCCCATGATTGCCATGATGAAGATGATGAGTGAAGCGATGTAGGGCCATCGCAGCGGGGTTGGCTTGTAGTTTGGGCGTTTGCGCGGGACTGGCTGCTTGGTGAAGCCGTCATCCCAGAAGCGATCATCGGTGGACTGCGGCTGGTACTGGGCGTCGTAGTCGTGGGCGGGCGTGTTGGCGCCCGGCTGGTGGGAATACATCGGGGCGGGTTCCCGTCGTCTTAGACGCGGGCGCGATGCTGTGTGGTGGATTTTGGGGTGATGGACAACAACAGCATGACTGCACAAACTGTAGAGCGATGTTCGCGCGGGAGCAGGCGACTAGTTATTAAAAAGGGACGATGGCTGGACGATAGTTAGCTGGGCAATAGGCAGCGGGTCCCCCACCCCATGAGCCCATGAGGCATGAGGCATGGCCATGCAGCAGAAAGCAACAAGCCATCTCGCCGTAGTGCAGCCATAGACAAGCCATAGACTAGCCATAGACTAGCCATAGAGACGCCGCCATACATTCTGGTGCGAGGCAGACACCCGGCCGTCTGGGAACCCACCCACCAGCAAGCACACCCGAATTTTTTGACTACCGGAGTGTGCAAGCCAGAAGAAAGGGTGTCCCTTGGCGCCTGGCTCGCTATGCTTTCCGCTCTCCAACAACCGCGGGGGGGTGCGCAGGCGAATACCAGCCCTCCTAGTGGTTGCTGGCTTGCTTTGAGGTTGCTTAGCTGCTTGGGCGAGTCTCGACCCGGGTGCGTGTGGGCGGGCAGCGATGGGTTGGAGGCCGTGATTTGCTGAGACAATGCCACAGGTGCCGGGAGAGGCCTGGCATGGTTGGTTCGCGGGGAGCGTGGCGCCCAACTGTAAGTGTGTTTGTTGTCACTGTTCTTGGGTAGTTAGACATTCCAGCCTACCCCCCTCTTCCTCTTCTTTCTTATATTCCTCTCTCTCTCTCTATTTCTCTCTCTCCCTCCATTTCTCCTTCTCCGGGCCGCAATGATTGATCGTTTCTGCGTCCTACACCACAAGCAGGCGTGAGCATGCTCAGCACATGAGAGGTGTAAAGGATGGTCACGTCCTCCCAGATGAAAAGGGCGGGCATGTCGCAGCGCAGGCGTGAGAGGCCGAACGGTGCCCTGCAGCTGAACAAGCTGAGACAATAGATGCACAGGGCGGGGCCACGGGGGGGAGTGGGATTGGCGAGATGTCCCGTCGGGCCAAGCCTCGACGACCCAAGCATTGGGATCCGTTGGTGGGCGACGAGGGCGACGAGGGTGTGCGGCCTCTCTGGTTGGCCGGCCGAGTGGGTGAAGGAGGAGGTACATAGTAGGGCTGAAAGCTCAGACGCAGGGTTTCGGCGGGTCACTGCAACACTGCTGCTGACTACTGCTGCGCTGCTGTTGCGCTGCTGTTGCGCTGCTGTTGCGCTGATGCTGCGCTGACCGTGGTGCCGTGGTTTACTTTGAGATGCGCGTACCCGTACCCCGGCCACGGTTGGCGGGAAAATGGCTAATAAAGGCAATGATGAGTGCCCTGTTGTAGGTATTTACTCGCTGGACTTATTGTTGCTCGACACAGCTCGCACGCTTCGGTTGGTGGCGTCTCCAGGCTGAGCTGCCTAGTTGCGAATAGAGTGATGATAGCTTACCCGCCCCCGTCCGTCGCCAGCCCCTCTGCGAAGCGAGATGGGAGCCAAAGGCGAAGAAGATGCCCTAGTCTCTAGTCTCTAGTCTCTAGTCTCTAGTATCTGGTGTGTACCGACAGTGACTGTGTTTCCTGCCAAGCCTCCCTGATCTGGTTGGTCTAGACCTCTTGTTGATTGGCGGCGTGCGGCTGTCTCGACTTCTTGCAACTTAGCGCCGGCATCTACATCTTGCACAGCCCGGGCTCCCTCCTTGTACCGCGCCAGCAGAGCAATTTGTTGTTGATGTAAAATTTGGATGCCAGCACGACCGCTGGACTCGAGGTAAAGCCGCATTCTTTTTTTTTTTTTTTTTGGGGGGGGGGGTTTGGTTCCAAGGTGATACGGAATGATGATGCTGATTTTCTGTCAACAATACGAATATTACACGAATGTCTCCCTCTCCCCCTCCCTCTCTCCTCGTCCGTTGGTCGCTGTTTCATCCTCCAGCCACCGCCCTTTTCCCGGAATAACTTGTCATTGCCCGGGTAGACCTGGCCTGATGCGTCAACTCCCCGACGCACGACGGCGTGAAAACCTTTGGGGTCGTGAAACCACAAAATGCAATTGCCTCCCGGATGCGGCATCCTGTTTCCACACGCGATGATGATGTGGGCGGCATTCCTAAAGCGTCGTGAGATTATCTTCTTTCTTTACCTATTTTTGTTTTTGTTCATATTTTTATTTTATTCTTTGTTTTAAATCCATTCATCATTTTCCTAGTTTGCTTGCCGCAATATGCATGCATTTGCTTGTGCCGTCCCAAACAAGCCACACCGCTGACACCCGGCCGGACATGATCGGGGTTGCAGCAAAAAAAAAAAAAACAAAAAAAAAAAAAAAAAAAAGGGTTTTTTTTTTTTTTTTTTTTTTTTTTTTTTTTTGTTTTTGTTTTTTTTTTTTTTTTTTTTTTTTTTTTTTTTTTTTTTTTTTTTTAAATTTCTTTTTGGCGAATCTCTCGATACCCACACAACATCCCCCCCCCCTTCTCATTCTGTCAAGCCGCAATGCTTGAGGAACCGACCAGCCTCAGGCACTCTATTTCCCTTTGTTACCTGGCTACTTGCCACGTTGATGGAAGCGAGAGTAATGGGAGTTTGTTTCATTTTCTTGATCGGCGGTTAGTGTTTGGGACCATGGAAGCTAATCCTTTATACCCTCTTCCTGGCATCACGGACTATTTGTTAACCTGTTTATACTTCTTTTGGGGCTTCTCTTTATGAGGGTTTTGCTGCTTGGGATGGGATGCGGAAGGGTAATGGCACGCATCCAATGTACAAAATGAGACGAAGTCAGGCAACGGAACGGACTGTTGACCTCGATCCTAATGGCGGTCGGGTGGACAGACATGGAAAGTGCTGAGTGCGGGCCAAAAATCCGCCTTGCATATTGCAAATTACATAGTGTAAAGCCAGTACCTATGCTAGATTACATTACCTCGACCTGTCATGTATTTAGTTACTGAGGTATAATACAACCAAGGACACGAGCCATTCGGCCGTGGTTCAACTAAAAGAGATTACCATGGTCACGCATTCAACAAGACGAGTGGTTTAGTAAAGTGGATCGAACCATTGAGGAAGTGTTGAGAAGTCAACAAAGACGTTGTGTAGCATCGAAGGGTAGGTAGGGTACGAGGTGTAAGAAAATGGCTTTCTTTCCAGGTCGGCGCATTGCTAAACAAGGAGATCGCCCAGGATTAACAACTGGGGTTCTCGTCGAGAGTTTTTCTTCTTCTTCCTTGTTTTCCCTTTTTTTGGTGTAGGATATTCGGCAGTTGAAGTAATCATGTGGTTTTTGTGTGTCTGTCGGGCTCGGATATAGGAACCCTGGCCACATACTCTTTCGGCCCGTACACTAGGCCCCCGTCCTCCGGCGGCTCCATTACCGACCGGATACCGGGGTGACTCGGGAGGTGATGGTGCTGCTGCTCTGGTTTTCTTCTTCTTTTGATTGCCAAGGAAAATAGCCAAAGGAGGAGGGAGGGTGGGAGAAGAAAAAAACCACCCCGACGGTGATGGATGTAAAGAGAGAGAGGAGGCGCCTGTAAGGGATGAAAAGTGAATTTTCTCGTTCTTTCTTTCTTTTTTGCTTTTTCTGCTTCCCTCGTGGTGTGACAAGGTGGGTGGACAGGCAGTTTGGACATGCATGCAAGGGAAGAGGGTGCTTCATGTGCTCTCAATGCTTTTGGGGTGAGGGAGGAGTGTAAGAGAAAACGTAAGATAGTCGTCATATTTTCCCTCTTCTTTCTTTCTTAAACCCGGCAGTTGTTTTATGTTCCCTTGCCTTTACTGTGTTCTATTTTTAATGACTCACCCTCTTTCCCCTTTCTTTTCCTTTTCTTTTTGTGTGTCTTGTCTTGTTCTTTGTTGCTTTTCTCATGCTGTCATGATGTCTCGGGCAAGCCGTCCAAGTTTTTTTTTCCTTCCTTTTTTTCCTAATTGAGAATGCCATTCCATCCTGTTGGTTTTTTGGTTTGCCGGCCCGTTGAGGTGCATGTGTGGCACAGGTGGTAATGTAAAGGAGGGGTAGAGGAGGAGGAAGTGGAGGAGGAAGTGGAGGAGGAAGTGGAGGAAGTGGAGGAGGAAGTGGAGGAGGAGGAGGGGTAGAGGAGGGGAGAGGAGGGGAGAGAGACAGGGGAGGATGATTAGGAGGAAGCAGAAAAGCGTCTAATATGAGAGGGGGAGAGTGCGCGTGTATGCATGCGCGTGTATGCATGCGTGTGTGATGTGAGAGCGAGAGTGAGAGAGACAGAAGAGGGAAGGGCCGAGGAGACAAGAGAAACGGGCGGAGAGAGAGAAGGGTGGTAGTAGTGGCAGTAGTGGTGGTGGTGGTGGTGCTAGTAGTAGTTTTGGTAGTAGTGTTGGTGGTGTTAGTGGGTGGGTTTGGGTTGGCTCGGTTGCTGCTCGATTCGTCTTGTATACAGACCTTGATATGCACTTGATATGCGATGTGCATGCGATGCGATGCGATGCGATGCAGAGCAGTGCGACGTCTTGGCGATGGTCGTGACAGGCCGAGTGGCTTGTCAGGTTGTGGCGGCCCATACGGGCGAGTTGACCTATTTGGGAACCCATGTGCAACTCCAGTCGCCTTGTTTGGGGACTGGTATGTACAAGGATGAGTGAAGGGTGGAGTTATAGCAAAGTTTTGATATTATTGATGTTGTTTTTTTCTTCCTCCATTCTTGGTTGTTTGTTTTGTTTTTTGCTCACTCTCGCTGTTTGGCATGCTGGGCTGTGGGACTTGGCGTGTCCGGATGACCTGTGTTCCGGTTGTGCAGCACATGGTTTGGTGGTGTATCGTTGCATCCCTATCCTGCCTTTAAACCTGCCTCACTCACTCACTCACTCCGAAAGAGACAGCGGCAATAACAACCAGCAACACAACGCCATCGACAACAAACAGTGCGCACCCCCCGGAGTCCCGACTCGTAACCCCCCCAATAGGCTTTCTCTCTCAACCCCCCTTCTTTCTAACCCCCTCTTCTTCCTACCTTGTTATCCCATATCCATATACCGAAGTTGCATGCCTTTCCATGTTGCTTGCATTGTGTGTGCACAGTGCCGCCACCGGAGAGTAAGCCTTTATCCCTTTCTAGCACTCCCATGCGCCACAGTTTGGTTTTGTTTTCCCGTTCCACTCACTTCCCACCTCCCACTTCCCGCCAATCCAACCCATCAACATTGTTTCCCCTCCTTGACCTCACATGCCGAGACGCCAAAAGCCAAAAGATTGCTTTTTTGGTTCCTTGGTTACTTGGGGGGGGGTTGCCCTCCCGTTCCTTTTTTGGTCTCCTTACGTTTTTCTTTTCTTTTTACCTAAGCTGATCGTCGTGTCCCCGGCAATCGCCGCCCTGTTTTTCTTTGCTTTTTCCAGTTGCAGCACACATACCCAACACGCCATCCCTCAACATCGTTCGTTTTCAACTCCCGCATCCCACATGGCGTTTGTCACTCAGGGTCTGAAACATTATTCATTTTTTTTGTCCCTCCTTTGGGCTTCTTGTCTCTACGTCATTGTCTCTTTTTACAACTCATTTTTTTTTATTCCTTTACTTTTTAGAGGCATGACCCTGGGCCTCATGACGCACACAACCTCATAAACCACACGCACGCGAGAAACGAGGCGCCGTTTTGTCTCGGAATATGTGTTCACACAAAGTGGATAAATTACGTAGCCGGGACCCCAAAAACTACTCTTTCGTAGATCGTATACTACTCTGTGCGTAGCATGCACACATGCATGCACACACACACACCACATTTCAATGGTAAATACAAACTACTCGGCCATGGCCGATGTTGGTCCCTCCAGCCACCTTTCTCGCGAGCTCCGGCAGGGGAGGGGGTAGTAGGCCTTTTTCTTTGTGCAACTGAAACTGACTCAGAGGCCCTTTTGTATATGCAGCCTGCCTGGGTCTTGGTCCTGACGCACGCAACCAAGGCCGGCCGCCTTTACTACCACCCCAACTGAAGGCCCCAACATGCACGACATGCAGAGCCACGCTCGCCTCATCACACCGACACACCCTCTCATCTCCCCGTTACCATAAACGTAAAAAAGAGACTGCTCACAAGTTAATCTCGCCTATCGTCCCGAACCGGCCGGGTTTCGATGTAGAGTGGCATATAGGAACATGGTTGGAGAGAAATTGTCTCCGGCGCCGGCCTTTTTCGCCTCGCCTATACCCCCCCAAGTCCCAAGACAAATCATCTCTCATCCCAGCATGCAAAGCAAGGGTATCGGAGGCCAGAGACGGTCTTCTCTATCAAGCCACGGGGTCGCCTGCGCCAACTCCCGAGCAGGGAATTTCAAACATGCAGCCCTGCCCATGGTCCAGCCACACACACACAAACTACGCACGTGTTGCACCTCCGTACACACACATTGCCCATGTAAAAGCCGCGCAAGGGAAAAAAAGAAGAAAAAACACTCCAGAAACAAAAGGCTCAGCTGCTGTGCCGGACCCAAAACCATGCAGGAAATAGTTTCCTTTCTCCCCTCCCCCCTTCCACTTCTACTCCCCCCAAAACAGGGTTGGACGGCCGATTGCTGGGATGGGATGGGCAAAGCAATTGTATGTTCTCGTGCATGTGCGCCCATGGGCATGCAACAGCCGTCCAAGGCTAGCTACTGATGCTACCTAGATGAGCGTCTCTGAACAGACCGATGTCCCAGTACAGCTAGCTATGTTGAGTGTGCAATTTGACTGGTATCCAGCCTCGACTTCGCCTATCAAATGCCGCCAAGGCGAAGCCAGCCAGACAAGTTTGATGTCACTCTCTGCCCACCAATATCGAGCTACGCCGCCAGACGCTCGTATCAACAAGTTGTGAAACCTTCTCTTTCCCGTCAAGGTCTTGCCCGTAGGGTATCTATCATAGTAATTCATGGAACGATTCCAGCCGACTCGCCCTTGTCCCAGTCTCCTCCATCAGTCCGTCCTGCATCTTATCGTGTTCATCCATATTCAACCTTGCTTCCCTCTTGTTACAACCCATTGTCAACTCTCCTTTCATAAATAAATAGCAATATGTATCGAGAAATACACTCCTCCTATTAACTTGAACCCTGGCATAGCCTTGTCTCCCATCTAGCCAACCCCGTTTGTCCCAGACCATGATTGAAATCACACCATCCCCCAGTATACGCCCCCACAACCTCTAGCTATCAATTCAAGGTGCAAAATAGCAATACAAATTGATTTTAGAACCGAAATTTTCGTTTCCATCAGGAAAAAAGAAAGCAAAAAAAGAGAGGAAAAGAAGAAGAAACAAGTGGGGAAAAGAGAAAGAAACCAAAATCAAAACCTGGCCGCTTCCAATAGTTTCAATGAACCAAGCAGCAATATCCCTGGTGGTGGAGAAAACCCGCTGTGTCCCTCACACAATTCGTGGCCTTTCCTGTAAACAGCCGAATATGATCCCGGGACGCGTTTCTAGCAAGGGAAAAAACCATTATATCACAATTCCTTGTCATGTAATGGGCTTCAGTTGCAACGGCCCGTGTGAATCAAGCCTTAAAGCTTGCCGAGATCTGTTTAAGGCAAGATGAAGTTGAAGCACGGGGCTGAGCATTGGCTGGAACGCGCTCGGAAATTACACTCACTCTCCCTCCCCTGTGCCATCATGCGACGATGCACCCGTTCCATCGTTCCCAACATAAGCCTTTGATTCGACCGGGGGTGTCGCTTCGTGTCGTCGCTCACCCTCTTCAGGGGCGTGCGGGGGGGCCGAATGCTGTGAAGGAGGCCGGGGTTCCTCGGAAAGCATCGACGATACCGAGTGCTTCTGCGATTCACTGCGATCGCTGGTTATATGCTCCGGTACCGGCCCGGGTGTCGAGCTTCGCAGTGGTGACATACGATGAATGTGTCCTCCAAAGCTCTCTCGGCGGGCACGTCCTGGGCCAGAGGATCGATAAGGTGAGAGGTCGCTCCGTTGACGTGCGTGTCCGCGGCGTCCTCGCTGGGATGGATTCGAAATGTTGCTCTGGGCAAAGGGTGGTGGAGATCGAAGTCGCGGCTCACCTCGAGGGGGAGATGGAGCTGCTGGGTGTTGCCCCGTGGCTTTGCGCTTCCTGGGAGTTTCCCCTATTGTCACAATGCCACGTTAGCCTAAAGAGAATCTCGCTTTCTCTTGATCTTGGACGAACCGGAAGGACTTCCTGGCCGGTTCGAGCTGCCACTGGCCTGCGTAGTCGGCGGCTGCCAGTGGTGGAAGTAGATGGACGGGCTTGCTTGGGATTCCTGCGGCAGCGGCTGCTGGGACTGTTGCAGGTGTTGGTGCGGTGCCATTGTAGGGGCTGCGCCGTGTCCGGGCTGCGGTGCGTTGGTGTTGAGGCTCGGGAGGCTCGATACTGGGCGGCCCATCGTCCCGACCACCGTCTGGCCTCTCGGTCTTGTCGGCGACCCGGGATAGTTGTATCCAGCGGGAGGGGGAGCGGCCGACGGTGGTAAGCTATGATATTGGCCGGGGCCAGCAGATGGCACCTCTCGCTGGTGCTCTGGAGAGACGGTTCCCTGAGGAGGCATTATTTGCGCTCGGGGAGTTTGCGCTGCAGACATATATTGTTGTCCCAATTCAAGAGCTGCTTGCGAAATACTGCCTCCGCTCCCCATGCCAGAAAAGACAAAGGGCACCATTGGTGGGGGGATGCCACCCGACAAAGAAGCCCGTAACATTTCCATCTCGACTTTGCGCTGCTCCAACCGCAAACCCTCCTGCCTGGTACGCTCCTCCTCCTGCTTCCGCTTGTCTTCTTCTGCCCTGGCCTGCAACCAATGCTTCATGGATTCCTCGGCGCCCTGCCATTGAGGAGGCGGAGCAGGAAGCGGGGACCAAAACTCCCTTGATTGATGACTTGGAGGCAATGAGGGCGGCGGTGGTGGCGGCGGCGGTGGTGCATGGTGTACGTGTGGAGGAATGCCGGCGGGAGGCTGCTGAGGCGGAAGTGTCATGGCCGCCGGTGGAGGCAGGCCACGGTGAGGTGCCGACATGGGCTGGGCGGGCGGGCTGTGGCTCCGATATGTGGCCGGCAGTGACTTGTGAATTGACTCTTGGTTGCTCAAGGGGGGAGAAGGTCGAGAGGTGGATGGCGGAGTCGGCAGGTCATGGACGGACTTGTAGCCGTAGGTTGGTGGCTGCTTGACGGTAAGCATCATTATGTGGTAGCTTGGTCTACACCATCGGGGGGCATGCGTGGCGAGCAGAAATTAATGTTTATTTGAATCGTGTGCGTGAGGAGGGTTTCAAGGGTCCAAGTCCGTGTCTTTTGGGTGGAGTGTCTGAAGGAGAAAGGGATTCAACAATGAATGGGTTCGTGGGAGGGAACGACAACAATGGAATTGGGCAATCGTCTCAAAAGTATGCCAAAGGTTGCAAGTCAATGGGACGAATTGTCCGAAGTGTCAAATTTGTTGAAAACAAGCCAGGAGGAACAGGATGATGGATGTGTATGGAAGGGACAGACAGCGAGGGAAGGACGATAATGGGAAATATGGGGAGGCCAAGAAGGTGAGAGAAAGAGAAGGCATACGAGATGGATGCGGATGCAAGCTTTGTATAAGACGGGAAGCTGGATGGACGAACAGCTCCAGAGGTGTGGCGGTCGAGACGGGGCGGGGCGGATGAGACCAGTTGACGGGCAAGGCCAAGCTCATTTCATGGATACCTCTGCCACATGGCACAGGGACATAGATGCGTGAGCGAGAAGGGCCAGCCACACCGAGCAGGGAGGCAAGAGATGCAGAGTTGGCGAGGAAGTGGCAGTGGGCGTGGCAGTGACGAGTAGCGGCAGAGCGAGGCACCACACACCTTAAACTTCACTTCTCACACCTCAGACGAGAGGCACAGACACCGAACACGGGCACCCACCCAACGCAGGTACCGCTCAGCGTGTGTAAACGGGCGTCAGCGAAGTTGATGGAAATACGAGCCTGTCCCAGAATGGACGAGGTCCAGGCACAGTCCGTCGCCAGGGCTTGACCGAGACGAAGAGATGGATGGGGCGGGGATAGCTGCAGAGGCCAGGGAACCCACGGCAGACAGCCAACAAGCACCAGGGGGGGTCAGACGAACGAATGAGGGGAGTTGGAGGTGGAGGAGGATGCACCGAGTATATGTGGGAAAGAGGCAAAAGAGAAGAGGGAGAGAAGAAAAGACTGGGGAGGGAGAGGAAGCTGAGGATCAGCAGAAGTATGGAGTACACGCACTCTACAGACGCCCACGCAGACGCCCACGCAGACGCCCACATGCATCATCAAGGGTCACCCGGCGGCCGAGACGTCGCCTTTGCTTGGATCTTGCCTGGGTCTTGGGCAAGTAATACTCCGTCTACTCCGTACCAGCCAAGCCAAGCCCTGGGTCAGGCCCCCGGGAGCCGCCAGGGACGAGAGAAGCAACGACAAAGGATCAAGCCAAAAGAGAGCCCACGACACACAAGGCACAAGGGCGCCCGAAGAGGCATACGAGGACTAGGGACCGTGGCTGGGACAGATGGGGACGAAAGCCAAGGACACAAGGGCCGCCACCGGGTCAGAAACCAGAAGCCTGGTCCTAGGCTTCAAAGAGGTGCTTGCAAGGTCGATACAAGATTCAGACAAGGGCCGGTGCGGAAATCGTGCCAGTGTGGAGAAACAAGTGTGCCTAGATTATTTTACTAGGGTACTGCTAGAGAAGCGTGTATCAGAAGAGATTGACAGATTGGGCACAGTACACCCACTAAATAACAACAAAAACAACAACAACAACAAGGAAAGGTGCGGGTGGGTTTGAAGCTTGCAGCTTGTGCAGTAGGTCGTCGGCAGAGAGGTAGGGGTAGAGGTTGCATCCTGTGGCGGTAGCTGGCAACGACCCTAGAAACTAATGGGAGCCGTGGCTGAAGAGAACAAGAAAGAAAGCGCGTAGTGTGCCAGAGAGGCCAACAAGGGACTGGAGAAGTGGAGGGGCCATGGCGAGCCAGGGGGGTAGGGGTGTGCGGAAAGGCTTGCGATGGTCTATATCCGTAAAGGTGTGTGCGTCTATTAATTAAGTGTGGATGTGCGAGTTGAGCCCTTTGCGTGCCGACGGTGCTATGTATATCGCAGCAACGACATAGCCGGTACCAATTAGATGTGTGCGATTTGTGTTGTCTCTGTGGCTTGTTCAGCTCAGCTGGGAACAAGCCATGAGGGATGGCAACCCCGAGGACTTGGCAGTAGCTGGCTCTTGGAACCACCATCACGACCACACACGGAAGCCTCTCAATGGCCCGCGTGTCAAGTCCGCTCATTCTAGACCGTGTTCATTGGTAAGGGCAGCTGCTAGCCGGCAGATCATGATCGATCATAACAATCGTCAATGGCGTCGTCGGCGAGATGAGATGGAGGGAAGGGCCCCGTCATCATGACCATGGCTTTGCGCTCCAGCCGCATGAGGCTGGTGGCTGGTGGGCTCAGAAAGGGCATTTTTCTGACCGTCTGAGGAAATCGAATGCTTATTCGCAGCCTTTCTGACTGCTTGTATTCATCTCGTTCAAAATTGACAGGTTTCTTTTCCTTTTTTCCTTCTCGAATTCAGCAAACCCCAGCCAGTCAGTCGATCCTCTCGACCGCAAGGGCTTGCTGGACTGCTGACTGGTCTGGGGCGAGTGAGAATTTGGGCCCAGCGGAATTGAACGCGGACTGGGACTAGAACGGTTCTGATTGACGAGCTCCACGGTACCCATATCCGTACATCAGTACATACATAGTTGGGCCAATAGTGCATGCAGGCGAGGACCGGCCTCATAGCCAGGGATATGGTAATCACCGGCGGGAAGTGGGCGTGGATCTCAAGAACCACCAAAACGAGTTGCTAGAGCCCGCCTCCAAGGCGTGTTAGGCTGTTTGTGGAGCATGAAGGAGGGGGCGTGCCAACGTCGTTTGCGCATTTCCATGTGTGTGCGCATGTATCTGCGCGCCGAGTGCCGTTGTGTTCCCTAGGTTCTACAATCTGCAATGTGGTGGACGAGGTCGTTCTACGAGTGGTACAGAGCATGAAGGTGGATAAGAAGTTGTCATATGTGGCTGACCTTCCTCTCTACTTGCTTGCCTGCCTCCACCCGCCACCACGAACAACGGCAGTGGCACAGTCTCCATCAGTTTTTATCGCAAGTTTGGATTTACTTAATATCAACAAGCTGCAGGGGAAAAATGTCATATTTACCTGCCAGTTCAATACTTCCATGGATTATGTCATCCCCAATTCCCGCCTTACGTACTGTACTTGTCTACGTACCTACCTACCTACCTACGTGTCTGTCGCCCACAATCTCAGATAACAATCGCGGGGTTGTATGTTGGGGCTGTCAACTGGAAATTAAAAACCATTGTCTCGAGTCACATGGATGCAGTTTGGATCATGTCTCGCCCAAGTCTACCAGTAACCTCACCCATCGTCATCATGCCTTAACCCGACGTCGCAGATCCCAAAAAGGTCTTCGGTTGAAATTTTGCCCACTTTGGCATCTGGCCTCAAACACAGCAATGTTCTCGGCTTGGCCACAAATGCATCCCGGGAGCAGTTCCCCTCCCGCACTAATACGAAACAGTTGTAAGTTTTGGCGACTGAAGCGACCCAGACAAAGTTGTCCTCTGGATCAGGTCGACAATTCCGCCAGCAATGAGCGGGACAAGACCAGCCTTGATCGTCGAACAGGGCTCCAGTCCACGCCACGTGCCTGTCCTCGGTTTGGAACATGGCCGCCCCACGCCGCCACACCCCACGACTACAACCGTATGTGCTTCCATCTAACGGAAACAGGTGGGCATAGACAAGGACGCGCCCAAACCTTTATGTTGCTATTGTTATCAATTGGAGAGGTCGTTGGAGTTCCTCGGGCTAGTTTTCCCTGTGAGGGGTTGAATAACCCTACCCTCGGCCCCTTTAGTATAGTCTTTGTCCCAACCGTCATTTTCGCCGTTGGACCTTGTCATTCTTCTAACAGCTCATCTTTCGCTTCACCTAGCCTCAATCCTCCTAGCTCTCCCCTCCCAATCTTCTTCCCCGGTCCTCATCGGAGTCGTCGTCATCGTCATCATTGGGCAAGATGAAGCAGGCCGCCAGCACCCCACCTGCCACCCCACCACACCTTTCTATAGCTCCCTTTCCGCCGAAATGGCTCCCGTGCCTCATTGACGCCGTTGGAGCTGCCGGGAGGCGCCAAGATGGTCTCCACTACAAATGCCATTGTGGAGCAGCTGTGGCTTGAGTCGACAGGCTGCCGTTTTGGGCTTCGCAACCTATTGCAAGATGTTCGCCCATCCACATCCAAGCTCATTTGTTTTGTTCACAGTCTCCATAAGAGACATAGGCACAGTACCAACATTGGCTCGCGACCATGTTTGACCATCTGCAAGAAAGGTGGACCAAGTGGAATCATATCCTGTGAGAGCCTCTCATTGGCTGGCTGGATCCACCAAGAGAGACAGGCACAGGTGCAGAGAAAAGAGACTGGCGCGGATGGGCACGATCTTCCGGAGAAAACCAGGCGGGTGGGAGATATGTCTTAGCCCTGCCCCTCCTCCCCCGATTCAGTTGATGGGAGTGTTAACGTGGTTGGACACGCCTGGCAAATGCAACACCTTTACAGAATGTCTTTTCGCAGTGGTACGGCACCTAACCCAGCTGACGAGTCCGCAGCCTGTCGCACGAGATGGGGCATCGATTCATCAAGATGGGTATTCCTAGTCTTTGTCTTATCTTTGTCTTTGTCGAGGCTTGTGGCGCCAAGGTCTCGCCCCCAGTCCATGTTGAACAGCCAGCCAACTTGTGCGTCGTAGGCACCCTCATCCGAACTTGGCGCATCATTACACACCTCGGTACCATCATTCACACACACACATATATGCATGTACATCTTATTCAAGTATTTACGGCACGGCCCACGAGCTCGGACCCCGAGATCTGTCGGCTTTGAGACAGCAAAGGCAACATTGCCCGCCCATGTTGGTCGTCTCAGCCAGGCCCTCGGTTGAAAATATTCAAATATAGTGGCTAACATCCTGGGTTCAAATATGGCAAATGTAACATTTAGCGCCATCAATCATCCTTTGTTTGGATACAAGCCCTGCCTATCGGAGCGCTTGGAGAAGTCATGTTCAGCGTAGCGCCCGCATTGTGGGATGGTCCAGAAACAAAACCAGCTCAAGAGAGCAACAAAATGCAAACTCGTGGTCCTTTTGAGAAGCTAAGCCTATCTGCCCGGTGTGTGTTCCGTAACAAGACTGAGAGGCTTGGAGCTACTGGGTTGTTCGTTGTACCATACCAGGCTGAAAATAGGAGCTCATGTACGACCTAGCCACTCCGCTCTGTCCTCGATCCAGCCCTTCTGAGTATGGCAGCCAAGGCACAGCTCCCCGGTGGCTCAACTCGCAAGCAAATGCTCCAATTGCAGAGGCCACACAAGTTTAGCTCATCTGACCATATGCAGCAAGCCGCCTCTGCCGAGGACCCGTTCGCGTCGTCAGTCGAGGCAAGAGCGCATAGTATTGGCCCAGATTGCCTCGGGTAGGGTAATGTGCCGGGGGCGGACTGAATCCGAACCACTAAAACTACCAATTCGGTAATCAGTACGAAGCAATATAGATTCTGCCTTATTTCAGCCTCCCGAAGAAACCAGGAATTAATAATGTGGCCGACGCCAACGGCCAAGCGATTTAAAGTCTATCCCTGGCGATAGTAGATCATATGTAGGTATGATAGGTGGTTTGGATGGTGCATGGTCCTTGTCTCTCGGTCTCGGCCCCAGTCTCAGTACTGGTCTCAGTCTCAAAGCAAAAAAGAAAAAGAGAAGAAAAAGGAAGAAAAAAGAGCCACACACCCCCCGGCAATCACCTCAACCCAGGATTCCCTGTCTTGCTTGACAAAGAGACCGTTGCGGGTACACATGCTTGTTCTGCGGGCTTGTAAGCACTTGTTAGGTCAACCATGACCTGGACACAACGCAATGCTGATTCACCCCAAGCCATGGTTACCACCAAAATCGAGAGAATTACACCAAGTACCAAAGTTTGTGTGGTCTGGAGATAGATCAAACGGCTCATCGGCTCTGGGTAATCGGTTATCTAGACTAAGCCAGAGGCGGGTTGGGACGGGGTGGAATGGGGATGGCTGTCATACCCCTTCATGTGTGAAGACAGCGCTAGACCCAATTCCCGGAGGATCAATCTGCGCTGAAATTGTGATGGCACGACTGTGGCCATGGCTCTCTTGGCCATCAATAGGCTTAGGCGAGGCGAAGTGACGCCTTACAGTCAGTGCTTTATCCAGGATATGTCTGGGCGGTATTGTCCAACAGAAAAGTGAGTATAGTGTAGTGCACTGGCAAGAACATGGGCAAGTGGGTCTACGTGAAGTAATGGCGCTGTCAACCAACCAGATAGCTTAGCTCGCATTCTTAACCTAGGTAGTGAGCCACACCACCATCGAGATACATGGAATCGGCAGGGAAAAAAAAAAGTTCATTGGGTCCAACTCCACCAATCACAACCGTGAGGCAGGATGCACCTCTTACTTGCCGGCTGCGACGTCAAGTCTAGTTTACATGAAAACGGTGGGTGGCCATACCAATCGGCCACAGAGAGGTAGGCAGGTAATACCGAAGCAATTATAGGCAGGCAGCAGCACGCAGGAAAGTGCAGTACAGCAATCCGCCTGGACTGGCCGAGAGACATATGCAGGGATCAGCAATTGCAAGCAAATCTGCAAGTCAGCCCAAGTAAGAAGGGAGAAGAAAAAAAAGGGAAAAAACAGCCTGTCCGCCACAGTATCCATGAGCGCAACCTGGCATGGCTGAATCACTGACCCAAAAGGCCCCATGTCAAAATTGGGACATCTGAAACATGATCCCACCCCATTATTCTTTCTTCTTTGGTCATCTCGTCTGTGGCTCCATGGATCATCGCTGCGTATGGCCCTTGTCCTAATTTTTTCCTTCTTTCCTCCCAGCCATCAAAAATATCGAGCCTGTAAATAAACGGGATGAACACGTGAATTCGTTGAACATGGATGGCCAGGACAGCTCGAGCTTCTTCTACAACCCAACCCTGAGTTCCAGGCAAGATAAGGAAGCCAAAAGAAACTATGGCTCTCATTCATCGCTCAGGGCCTCCGCGCACCACAGAACGGCTAACAGGATCAGGTCTCCTGGCCGGCTCAGGTTCCCACTGTTGGCTTTTTCAGCTGGCGTCGTTCCGCCAATTCGCGGCTGCTTGAGGCGCTGACACACGCGAGATGCTTCGCCTTTGTCCGCTAGGTACACCTGCAGAACATAACACCGGGTCCCATTCCACCCCGTCAGCACCTCTTGATTAACCAGGGAACTTGTTAGTCACACAAGCCTCATCCATCCCTCATCATCACCCACCCACTCTCTCTCACTCACTCACTCACTCACTCACTCTCCGCAAGCTGTAACGTCAGCTGCACTAACCCATTCTCACATTCAAGTCCCCTCGGCTGCTGCAGATTTCTTGCGGCTCCAGTGGCTCTGACTCCTGCCGTATGCTGGACGTGATGGCCACATGTCCACCTTCTCCACCAGGTCTCAATATTGGCAATGGAGACGCGGTTGTTGCTGCACAGTAATTGCCCCCCCTCGAGATCACCTTTGTCTCCATTCCGTTATTCTAACTCCATGATGTCTTGCTCGTCAGGGGGTCTGTCGCTACATACGCCTCATCCAAACAGCCATATTAACGCTCGATCCAACCGCATCCACTATCCTCAACATCGGGACTTCTGACTAGCCAACGAAGAGGCTAACTCTATACCACCCGTGATGCATTTTTATTCCTGTCCCCGGTGAGAGAGGGGTTTGGACAAGGTTGATTTAGTGTCGAGGCTTACTGGCCACAATGCCCAAGCCCACTTGATTAATTCAACACAATGACGAGCCTCGGTACTGGGGCTGGCAGCTCTCGCCACTCACCACGTTTTCTCTAGCTCGCCTTGCTTGGCATGGGCATGACTGTGATGC
Source organism: Calonectria henricotiae (assembly GCA_020623695.1). Classification (NCBI taxonomy): domain Eukaryota; kingdom Fungi; phylum Ascomycota; class Sordariomycetes; order Hypocreales; family Nectriaceae; genus Calonectria; species Calonectria henricotiae. Next base: position 54,657 of record JAHVYB010000208.1, read on the forward strand.
TGTGCTGCATGTCCTATATACGATAACACATTTTAAGCAAACTCCAATCCCAACACCTCCACCGACCAAGGCTTCATATGTTGAGCGGTGAGGGAGGATAACTTGTCAAGTTCAGCGTCCTGCACTCCTTTGAGTCGTACCCCAGTCGGGTTCCTCTCATCCCAAATCGATCGCCCATCTCAGATCTTTCCAGTGTCTTAGCACCAGTTGTAATAATAGACTGGCCAAGGCGGGGTCCTCAACGCGCCATTCCAGGACAGGGGGGATCCCAGAAAATGGTCATTTGGGTCGCCAGCCACGGACCCTCAAAAGACGTACGATTTCACAAAGCCTCGATACCTTGGCCTTGGTCTAAGGGCGATGGATCGGCAGCTAGTGTTAGCGACTAGCTCCTGTGGTCGGCCCAAACCGGTGGTACCCTTGTCAGTTCTGGATCTAACTTCCCGATCTTGGGGCGGGTCTAGACTTGACTTCACCTTCATAACGGGGGAGGCTTCACATTGAGCTGATCAACAAGTTCATTATGGCGAGATTGTGTATTCACTCTTTCTAAAAGCCAATGTAAAATTACGCCACACTATCCCCAGCTCAAGCTCCTCGATGTTTGCCAACACGACCAGAGACTCTTGGCAGGAGTCGAACTTTGTTCTCGGACTATGTTCGGAAAGCCCAGGGATGTTAAACGAAATCACAGTGGGCTATTTCCGTGAAGAGTCATGATGTGCGTGCCATGTGAAGTTTCTCAAATTTCTTCGAAATGGAAGTGCGACAGTGTCTGCTGCGCGAATATTTTGCATGGCTGAGCAAACTGGTCCAAGGCTACCCTTAAGCTTCAGCAAACATGTTCTGGCCCTGTCCTTTTATATTCTAAAATGGGTTGAGCTGTACTGTCTCGTCACGGGGGATTGCACTTTTAGTGAACGTGTTCCAACACTTATAGATAGCATGCATCCTCTTCGGGATAATATTAGCTTGCAGCCGCTAGTTAAGTGACAAGCGTTTCAAGTTTATTGAGTGTGGAAGAGGTGACCAAGACAAACAACAAGTACCGGTGGTCACTGGGCCCGCGAGCCGGGGCCGGTTCACGGGATACGAATCGACTTTGGCTGAAATTCACCAACTAGACACGGATAAGTTCAGCCCGGCGGCGACCAGCAAATCATGGATCCTCAATTGTTCGGCATGATTACGGCGGATTGGTGACTACCCTATATCACGCAGTCATGCATTTGGCCTGGGATGTTGGGAGGTCTTCCAGCAGCTACTGGGGCGCGCGGATGATTTTGTCTCGCGTTAGCCCGATGGGCGACAGATGGATTCGGTCCATGGATGGCATGTCAGGGCGGCGTTGGCAAGAGCCAATATGGTCGGATCGTGCTGTCGTTGGCCGATCCGGATCAGCACAAACCCTGCTAGCATTCCCCAGGCCATCTGGCCATCACCCGAGAACCCACGAGCTCCGAGATTTAAGGCACCACATCGCGTAGTGATCGACATACGAGGCTGCAAGAGCCGTTGGGAAGGTGCCAGGGTCCTGCTCTGGCTCCTGAGGGGAGGGGGTTTGGGCCCTGCACGAGGGAGCAGGTGATTGCGTCAATGGATGGTGGCGCGACAAGACACGGAAGGGCAAATGTGTGGTTTACAAAGACGCTCGAGTCAGGTGTTGCATGGCTGGAGCCCATTTCGGACTCTCACTCGTGGAACAAAGAGCACCAAATATGCACCTATATACACGAGGTGCTCCGTTTGAGTTGGACCTGGCCTTGTGTGCGCGTCAACTAATCACCAGGAACAGAAAATAAGGCCGAAAGGAATAAAAAAGCAAAGCGTGCGCTCGTCAAGGCGCGGCCGCAATTTGTTTTCGCCAAAAGGCCAATATACCCTGGTAATTTCTACTGATGCCTCTTTCAGGGCCTGTGTTGCGAATCACCGCACTGGGTAATCCTCCACCTGCCTCAGAGAGACGAGAGTTTGGCGGGGCTGGCTGATCTAGGTTTCCCACATTGGGAAGAGCAGAGAAGAGGAGAGAAGGAAAGAGAGAGTGACTTTTAAAAAGAAAAAAATTGAAAAAAAAAAGAAAAGAAAAAGAGTTCACTCAACTGGGACAACGAACGAGCTCGGTCCTCTCTTATCCGTATCGCCCGCCCCAACTTTGTCTGTCGCCCTGCACACGCCCCCTCGGTTGCCGTCTCTGTCATGCTGTTGCTGCTGTTGCTGCTGCCGCTTGCTGCTGATCCAGTATTTTGTCACCCTTGGCTCTTCGCAAACCCTCCCCTTTGTGATTCTCCCCTACTACGCTGACCTGGTTGGTGTGCACTTGTTCAGCGCCGTCTCCAGCAACAGACGCGGCCTTCCACTCGGCATGGATTCCTCTCACGCACCTACCCTTCTCCCGGTCCCTGGTCCCTAGCCAGCCAGGATCTGCCATCGAGCCCCCTCCTCTTCCTCTTCCTCTTCCTTTTCTTCCTTTTCTTTTGTCCTGCCCTCTCTCCTCCTCTCCCTCATCGCCCAATCTGGCACATGACGTCCCCGCTCCTTCATCCAAGTAGCCGACGCCCACACAAAAAGCCCACAGCCTGGCACGCCCTCCCTGACAAATCCGGGCACGTCAAACGGTCGTTAGCGCCGTCCCCTACTCCCCTGCTCCCCTGCTCCCATGTCCATGTGGTGTTTCACGCTTGCTTGCCCCAGTTTGCCTTGGTCCTGTTGACAATCGAACACTCCGCCCAGCCCTTGTCTCCCTCTCCTCCCCGGTACCCCAACCGCTGTATCAAGATACAGACGCACAGCCGAGCTGCTTCCGACGGGCGCGTCACTGCTCCCCCCCCCTCTCTCTTTCTCTCTCTACTCGCTGGCCCCACACTGGCCGGAACCGCCTCCCATGCAATGTACCGACTGATTAACTGGAATGTCTACAGCATGTGCTTGATCTCAACCACCCATCCGTGTCTTGTCTGTTGGAGTTTGAGGACGCCTGCTCATTTCCACGCTTTCGCATGTCTCAGGACGTGACGGAGTTTCAGGCATGAAGCCAAAAGTATAATGTAAATGTCTGCACAAGGAAGACAATTCGTATTCTGTCTTCCTTTTGCCCGACTCGACAAGCTCTTTTCCCGCCTCAAGATGTACTGGCGAGATAAAAAGGGATATCTTGCTATATCAATTGACCAGTCACAAGGGCACTCACTTCCACCACCCGCCCTTCCTTGCCCTCCAAACCAACTCGTCTAGTCTTTCAACATTCATGGCTCGCTGAGAAATTCCAAGAGCACCTATGCCTGAATGGCAGATTAAGAAATGTAAAGGGCACCGCAATGAACATGAAACGCTGTAACTGATCCATCTATTTGTCCGTCTTCTTGCACCTGTCTCGAATTTTCCCCCGCCAAACACGAGGGAAGAAGCCCTGATGGTAAAAAACCAAAAACCAAAAACCAAAAAAAAAAAACCCGTAAGCACAAATCTCATTAACCCGCTATCCGACCCTATTCATCCGATCTTTTGCCTCCCTGCCTATTGTCCCCTCCCCTGATTCCTAACGCTGATGCCGTATGTCATTGATCGTGGATCGTGTCATTGCTGAAATGCTGTGTCGTATAATATGATAGAATTCGAGGGGGAAAAGGTAGTGGATACCATCATCCTATTTTTGAGCTCGAAAGCTCAGTGAGGAAATATTCTATCCCTTAAGGATGGACTCTGTGAGGTTGAGCTATTGCGCTTGTGATCTTCCTTCCCCGTACCGAATGCCATGTTCTCAATCTTCTGAACCTCAGCCAAGCTGCTCGAGCTCTGTCGCTGAGGGCCCTTTTTGGTGAGCACTCCCCTCGGCTTCTCACTCGATGCCTTGTCTCCCAGTACATGTGCCTTGTCTGTACTGCACTCGCTGCTCCTTCGGTTCTTGGTCAGTTTCTTGTGCTGTCGCTTTTGTGTACCAGATGCACCATCAACAACTGAATTCGCGTCTATCGAGTAACCTTCACTAGAGGCCCGGCTTGATGCAACATTTGGGGCTGCACTGTATGGTGAATGTTCATGAACGAGGGGCGGTGATACGGGGTGTTCTCCACCATACACAGGGCTCTCCTTTGCCCGAATCCCAATAGGATCAATAGGTTGATTGAATATGGCTGATTCCTCCATTGGATCCGTGGGACCACCATATTGTTGTTGTCGTGGCTCACTGGCTGGCGGCGACACAAGAGGCGGCTGGGAAATTCGAGTGCTAGGCCCATTGGAATGGAATCCGGGGGGTGATGTCGGCTGTGAAATTGGCGTTATTATTTGGCTACTATCTGCCAGTGACTACAGGATCGTTAGTTTAGTTTCCGTTTGCAATATGATTGACATCTCACCTCGGGATTGAGATATGCGTCCAATTTCTTCTTAAGCACATCGGATCGAACAGGCTTGGCTAGGTAGTCGTTCATGCCAGCGGCAATGCACTTCTCCCGGTCTCCCTGGATTGCTGAGGCAGTCATCGCAATGACCAAGATCTTCCGCACCGCATCCAGCGGGTCTTTGCGAATCAATTTTGTTGTCTCATAGCCGTCAAGGACCGGCATTTGAACATCCATGAGAACAATATGATACGGTTTGCCCTCCTTAGCTTTCTGACGGAGGCCTTCAACTGCCTTAAGCCCGTTTTCGTATGCCACAACGCCCGCATATCCCAAACGTTGCACGTATTGAATAGCAATCTTTTGGTTGATAGGATTATCCTCAGCAACACAAATGCGGACCTGTTCCTTTGGGATCTGAGATAGATCCACATAAAGATTATGCGGATCTACGTGGTCTAAGGGCGATGTCGTCATCATATATCGATCAATGGGTGGTGATGCCTTCGATTGTGCGTCTCCTGCTGTAACATCTGGCTTGGCCTTCTCGAAAGTGACCGTGAACCAAGCCGTCGTTCCTTTATTCTCCGCGCTATCCAGCTGAATTTTGCCCTTCATCATCATTTCGATGAGATTTTTGCAGATACTGAGGCCGAGGCCGCTTCCACCATACTTCCTTGCCGTGCTGGCATCGGCTTGACTGAAAGGCTGGAAAAGCTTGGCCAGCTGCTGTGGCGGAATACCAATACCGGTATCTCGGACCCAGAAGGTTAGTGTTGCGTGTTCCTTCGTTTCACTGTCAAGACGAGCTCCGATGGTAATGGAACCGTCCTCAGTGAACTTTAGACTGTTTCCAATCAAATTACCGAGAACCTGATGCAGCCGGATTGGGTCGCCGTAGATGAGCATCGGCGGTAGCTTTATGTCCTGGACAATCCTGACATTCTTCTTAGAAGTCTTTTCGCGGTTACTATAGGAAACGGCACGGACGACTTCTCGGACCATGTCCTCAGGGTTGAAGGCAATGATGTATAGTTTCATTTTGTCAGCTTCCATCTTTGAAAAATCGAGAATATCATTGATGACTGTCAATAATAAGTCGGCAGAAACACGGATGGAATCTGCCATTTCAAGCTGGTCCTGATTGAGTCTGCTATCCCGAAGCAATTCTGAGTTTCCGATGACACCATTGAGCGGGGTTCGTAATTCGTGGGAAACATTGGCGAGGAAAATCGACTTGGCTTTGGCAGCTTCCTCGGCAAGTTTGACATTTCGCTTTGCTTCAGCCTCGGCGTTCTTGGCCTTGGTTTCTGCCTCCAGCGCCTTGGCAAGGGCACGCTTCTGGACAGTCACCATGGATCGGTTCTCTGCTGAAATCTTTTCGAGATTCTTCATTGACAATGCGTTCGAGTAACTAATGCCGATTTGGTTGACAAGCAGCTGCAGTACGGTGACGTTGCGGTCAGTAAAAGCACCGGGTTCGCCTTCAAGATAAAGCACCCCGAGTAGCGGTTTTGTGCCGTGACAAATAGGGATGGAGATGATGGTTTTGCCGACCGGGTTTCTTTGGAGCCATGATTCATTGACATTACCAAATCTTTCATCAGCAACCAAGTCAGGGACAAATACCGTTTCCAGGAACCGTGTGCAGTATAGTACCACATTTTCGGCGATGAGTGAAGTTCCCGACAGTGGCAAGCCAGGTATATGTGCTGAAGCACCTCTCTCTGGATCACCGCTAGCTGCCACACACCAGGAGTCGGACTCGTTTTCTTGAACAACAATGGCAGCTAGCGTTGCCGAGCCACCTTGTGTCTGCAGGATAACATCACACATGGTTTTCAAAAGCTCATCAACTTGTAGCACGGATGAAATGACCTGTGACGAGACCAGGATTGCATGCAAATCGATCATATCAAGCGCAGGCAGTCCCGCTCCAGCCTCGGTCTGCATGTTCATAGATCCTCGCCAAGCACCGATGCGTTCTCCCTTAAGATCGATCATGTTATTGTTGGAAGGGATTTGGGCTAGATCTGTGCCATCATCGCCATCCACAGGCCGGTATTGAACAGATGATGTATCGGCCACAAAGTCGGTTTGCACGCCTATTTCCACGGTTTGATGACTTCGAGTTGGCCCATGTAACAACAAGCTATGTTCCTCTTCGATAGTTTTGGAAACACCGGTAGCACCAAGTTGTCGGAACAGTGTAACTGCCCCGAGAAGTGCCGCGCGAGCGGAGCGGCGTGCTTTTCCACGGATGAAAAGACCAGCCATAAGAAAGTTGCCGAGAGCTTCGTCAAAAACAGCATCATACTCAGTCGCATGGTCTAGAGCATGCTCGTAATACTGGATTGCGGGACCATGGTTACCAGAAAGCTCTTCAACTTGCGCCTGGAGAAGCTTTGACCATGCCAGGTAATTTACGTCTGAGACTACACACCATTCATCAACCATTTTGATAAAACTTTGTAGCTCCTTAATAACTTCCTGAATCTCGGCAGTCATGTCCCCTGCAGGAGGAGTTTGAGGAACTTGCATCCGCTGGAGTAGTTGGCCAGCCCGAGCCAGCCCGTAAAAGAGAAGGACGAGCCTGCTATTGCGAATAGACCAAAACATGCTTATTTCCTTGACGGTGGGGTTTCCAAGCTCTACGGCTCGGTCATAGTGGCCGTAAAGGAAAAGGGCGATAATCTCGAAGCTTTCATAGAATATGATCGATCGATCGCTTTCGGCCTTGCAACCAAGAAGCCAGTTCTTATATGCCAGGGAATTATGTGCTTCATCAGACATAACATCCTGGGCATCTTGAATTCGAGTTTTGCCCTGAAGAGCACGGGCGAGTTGTCTGACTGCAATCAAGACCGAGCCGCCCCTGGAATCAAAATACCAGTTGGGTATTTCCTCACAGCCATACTGGCAAAACCCTTCAAGATCTGCCATGTTTTCGTTGTTAAAAAACTTGAAGACTGCAGAGACACCATAGCTAAGGATGGTTGATATCCGATCTCCAGCAGCAGAGGCACATTCCACTGCATCCTCCATTTGTGCGATGATCATCGGCATAGTCAAATGAACGTGCCCGACGCACATTGGATAGAGCATTAGACCGCGGGCCAAAGAGAATGAATCCCGAGACTGGAACAGCAACTCTTGGGACATGCCGCCCAACTCCACAGCAAATTGTGTCATGTTGAAGCGAGAAAGGGCAATCATGGAGAAGTACAGGAACGCCATGCCAGACTGAGGATATGTCCCCTTGGTCAAATGCATCTCCATCATCATGAGGCTGAGATGGTAGTATCGAAGATTGTCACTCCACCATGCTGCGCTGATGGTCTCTGATAGAACGGCGCCAATGGAATCGATGCTGGGATCTTCCGATGGTCTGTCAGTTAAAATATCCGAGCGCTCCATAGTCTGAATTCGAACAGATAGCTGCTCAAACTTTTCGTCGCACTTTTCTATGGTTGGATTATCATCAATAGTAACACCTAGGGAAACCAAACAATCCTTGAGAGACCTCGAAGCGGACCCTGAGTTGCCATTCTGACAGAAAATTCTCGACTGTAAGACATACGCGGGCGCTTTATCGAAAGGAGTCTTGGCATTGTTGAAGATAGTATCAAGAACTTCGTTGGCACCGGAATAATGACCCATAAATAAGTAACATTCAGCAGCGCGAAGGTAAAGTTCCATGGTCTCATCGTACGATGCATCCTCCGTCTCATCAGTCCATGGATTTTCTTGGAGGAGCGAGACAGCAGCACTGTAGAATTTCGCCGCTGTCGGTCGAGCACTATTTTCAATAGCGGCTTGAGCACGGTCTGCTAGTAGCTTACGGTAATGGTGGCGGTTGGAAACCCGTCGCTTGATAATATCAACTGCTTCACAAACGTGAGAAGCGGTGCTATCTTGTTGTTTTACTTCGGCAGCGTAATATTTGTTGAGAGTTTGCGCAATTATGAAGTGCATTTTCCGGGAGTTGCACTCTTTTAATGCGGCAGAGGCGTGAATATAGCGGTCATGAGCAAACCGAAAGCGGTCCTCGATCTCACTTGGTATGATGATGTAGGCTTGTATCGCCGCTTGTAGGCCTGCGATGGCCTCGCCTTGAGAATAATTTGTCTTTGAATCATTGGACCAGCATGACCCCCATTCTTCATCTTCATAGTCAAACTCCCCGCTCATTAGATGGCAAACCAACTCAAAGGAAAATGAGCTGCCGATCAGAGCTGCCCAAGCAAGTAAAGCCCGAGAGGCAGCAGGGAGTTCGGATAGTCGATGCGTAATGAAACCAGTGTCAAGGATATCGTAATCCTTCTCGCCCTTGAACTGTTCAAAGAGTCTGTCCAAATCAAAATGCCATTGGCTATCCAGATATTCATACCAGATGCATCGCTTTCGATAACAAGAGCTGAGCATTTCCCGCATGTAGAACGGGTTGCCCCCGGTTTTGGACTGGATAACAAGGGCGAGGGAATATATTTCTTCTGTGGGGCGACAGAGAGTTGTTGAAACATATTGTACAATATCACTCTCGGATAGAGGCGAGAGAGTTATCGGTGTAACCATGGGACTTTGTGCGCGTGGGAATTCTAAAGAAACAATCAGTCAAGTCACGGACTAGGAGGCTTTGTAGATCCAACGAACCATCTGACTCGGAAGGGTGAATGATGCTTTGCATCTTCTCTGGCGAGAGCTCCTCCGGCCGATATGTCATGATAATTACCATTTTCATTCTCGATGAAATAACTTGTGAAATTAACTCCAAGGATTCATCATCAGCGAAATGAAGATCATCAAGACAGAAGCAAATAAATTTATGTGCAGTAAAGACCCTGAGCACATCAAGAAATATGTTCATGAGGCGGACGGATTTGGTAGAGGGCCCAGAACGCAAGAAATCCTGCGAGGATTGAGAAGCAATACTTGGGTTTCGAGCAACTGGCCCGGGGGAACTTCCAGGGGAGGATCCACGACGCTTGCTTCCGGACTTGCAAACCACTTTGGAAATGATGGGTGGCAGAGATGAGGAGATGGACCGTCCTATAGAAATATCTGGTGGGCCAAGCAAGAATTCGGGGAGGCCCAATACACGATGTAGCATTGGCCATACTGGGCGAATAAATTGCTTCAGAGTCTGGTGAAAAGGTGTTTCTGTATTTCTTTCACCCCAAACCTGCTTGAATAAGGAAGACAGCAGTTTAAGCAATGGCCCAAACGCCGTTCTTCTAGCGGTGTCAAACTTGGCCGTTGCACAATATCCCCGTCTTCTGGCCTCAGCTAGAACGCTTTGGACAAGAAAACTCTTTCCGAGACCGCCTGCACCCGCAATTGTGACGACCTCGCAGTAGTCTCGGCGACGGAACTTGGCGGAACCCAATTGCCTTGATAGGCTAGAGGCTGAAGATTCAACCACACTATGGCGATTTTGGTCGGTGCCTACACTTTCGACAAGGCTGCGAGTTTCTATGGATATTGACTGATGTCTTTCCCATGGTCGAGCCGGGCGAGGAAAGACAGCAGATGGCGGCGATGCTATTGAGTCGCTGGAGATGGTCTGGGTATCGGGAAAGAGAGGATGAAGACTGCTCTTTGGTAGCTTGGGATCAGATGACACTGTTTGGGTAAATGATCCACTTCGGCGGTTAGTTCCGTCTAATGAGCTGGCACCCTCACTCGAAATGTCGTCAAAGGGGGCTATCTCATTGGACAAAACAGAGCCGTCAGAGAACCGATTTGCGGCTCCTTTGACATGAGAATAATGGCTCTTGGCAACACGTTCAATCACCTTGACCAAGTCGGCGCGTTCGCGTTGACGACCAATCATAATAGTTGGGAGTAGGAAGAACGAAGACACATCGCTGGTGCCAATTTTCCACTCCTTTAGAGCCAGCCAGTCTCCATCAGCCAGGAACTGGTGAACTTTTACCAGATCATGACGAAGTCCGCTTGCCGAATGGTACCGCTCAGAAACGTTCTTGGCAGTGCATTTCTGAATGATTCTGCCTACCACATCTGGCACATCAATTCGTACGGTAGACACGTTTGGTATTCTGCGCCCCAAGACTCCTTGGACAATGTCGAGTGCTGTATCTCCTTCGAATACTGGTTTCTGGGTCAGGAGGGTCCAGAACAGGACACCCAGCGAGTATATGTCAGTTCGACTATCAGGCTCTGCTGGCATTCTCCCAGTTTGCTCAGGACTAATGTAGAGTAATTTGTTTTTGGCACCCAATTCTTTGGACAGCGTTGACCATCCAGTGCTGGTAAGGCCATGCTCAAAAGATCGTATCCCAGAGCCAAACGACATGACCTTGACCTTATTTTCCTCCACATTGAAATGGAAAGCATCACCGCGAATCTCTCCGTGTATCATACCAAGACTGTGGTGAAGGAGCTCAAGACATTGTGCTGCACCAATGGCAAAGTCGAGGAAATATTGGAGAGATATAGGCTCTTGGAGTTGTGGCTCGTTTTTGCGACCCGCCGTAAATGTTTCCCCTACTCTCCGTGCCCTGTAAAAGGCTGGTCCCATATCAAGAACATTTCCTAGAAAGTTATGGCCAGGGTGTTGGTAGATCGCGACGATGACAGGAGCGCGGTCACTTGGCATCGAGTTGAGCCTAATAAGATCAAGGGGTTTGACAATGTGTTCTCCATTGGGGTCGGATGAGACTGTTAGGCTCTTGGCGTTATGAAAAGCTCGTTCCTCGCGAAGAGCATGGTAGGAAATCCGAGCGACGACACGTTCTTCTATATATGGCGTATCGGAAGATTGGTTGGAGGGTAGAGAAGCCGGAGGTGTTGTTGCTGGCAGATCGGTGCCATCGCTGCTGGAACCAGTGGGGTCTAACGGTGATGGACGCCCAGATTGGAGTTTTAAACCAGGACTCGGGGCATTGTGTGATGAGTTCGAAGGAGCGGAAAAGGGAGATACAAATCGAGTGCCGATGACGTGCCTATGGCGGTGGAAGATATTAGGAATGCCGAGCCAAGGGGAAAAACTGGGGTTGGTAACCAGCTCACGGATATGGCACTTACCAAAAGTCATATGTCGTATGGAAGGGGGGCGTCGACTCGTCCCAGGTGTAACCTGCTATCTGGCGAAGGCGCTCGTAGAGTCTGGGCGGCGGATCGAGAAGGTCGTCGGACACGAGGGCCGCGCCGTCCATGTTGGTGCGCGAGCAGCGTCACACCTCGTGGGCGAGGGAGTCGGCTTCGGCTTTGGCAGCAGGACGCGGGGGGAGGGGAGCGCTCTAGGGCGCGGACATTCGCATTCAGTAATCGTTAACCAGGTCTCTCTGAACTGTACATTCTGGGAAGTACGTCGTGAGCCGCCTCGAGTTGAGGGGGGGTCAGCAGGCAGTCGGTGGCCTGAAAATCGAAATGCGGAGTGAATGAGAGCGGATCCGTCGTAGATTGGCGCAGTGTGTGGTGGAAGTTGATGAGGCTCTCTTGAGATTTGGGCGCCCCAAGATGGAGGGTGGGTGAGCGGGAGGTCGATCAGTGGATCAAGACACGGCGGCTAGATCCCGGTAGACGGAAAGGTGAAGTCGTCGAGGGACCGACGTGGGAAGTGGTGATGGTGGGTGACTGTACTCGACTGGTGGACGGACTTGTGGATTCGGCGGGATTGGCGGCGAAGTGGTGGAGTCTCGCTATTTTTCGGCCTCGAGCGGTAGGCAGGGCGCTATTGCGTGAACCGATTCTAAATAGACTCGTCTTTGACAAGATACTCGGCGAAGGCTTTGGACCTGACGAAGTCTGGGGGACTTGGCGCAACAAGTTGTTGTGTCTGGTTGCCTTCTGTTTCTGAGTTGGCATGGGCGTGTGGGCGTGGTCGCGGGAGCATGGGATGTGGGCATTGGTTGGGAAGGCCGCCAAATGGCCAGCCGGCAGGGGGTGGGTGGCCCGCTGTCACCTGCTGCTCTTCCCACGTTCTCCGCCGCCAACTACCTGCGAGAGTCACTGGGAGTATTACTTGGCTGTTCATCCCAACTACTATGATTACAGACGAACTATCACTATCTCTCGGTATATTAACGAATTGGGGATGTCACCTTGTCTCGACCAAGCACGAATATGTAGTGTTCATACATACTAATGATCTAATAATCCTTCTCATCACAACCCAATGAAGACCGCCAACTGCGCCAGTGCCCCGCGCCCATTTGATACAGCGGTGGTTTGCGGCCCTGAAAAATAACGTGGAAGGGCTTGCAGGCCTGAGATGGACAAGCGAGCTAGCACAGGCACGACTCTTTCAGTGTTAAAAAAACGCCTAGCACGCTGACTGTGATCCATCCATGGTTCCAGAGCACTGACAACACAGTCTCACAAAACAAATTGCTCCACTCCTTCTCCCGAATCGATGGCGCTCTCCGGCGATTGATTCGTGACGTACTGGGTACCTGACTTATCACATTCGCTCTCTTGACCGGGGGTTTGTTATTTTTGGCCTTGGCAACGACTTCTGCAACACCTAGGGTTCAAATACCTGTTTTTTTGGTCCCAAGCCGAGTATCCACATGCAGCTGTCAGGTTTCCTCCAACGCACAATTCAAGATCCAACCCTTGCACCTCCCGGGGCGGTGGTAGTTTTCTCTCCCTTAATTCTGGCCCATCAGAGCACCGATTTTCTCGTAAAGTCCGTGGCTGGGTGGCTCAATTTGGGCTGCTCGGCCATGTGGCTGGCGCTTGTTGTCCGTTGAGGGGGGCGCCTGACTTTTTTGTTACTCTTCCCCTTCACTTTGATTAACACCGCCCATTAATCTGAAGGAAAGGGGTCATTATTGTTCAGGACTAAGCGGCCATTTACCAGTGATTACTGTATCCGCAAAATCCGTGCGTGTCTATGTACTCTATCTGTCTGCGACTACCTGCCATTCCACCATGATACTTCTACATACCCCCACCAAAGCTCTGCTGTCCCTGCAGCCGAGTTCATCAAGACAAAATGATGTAAGTGGAGGCAGGGGTAGTAGTGTCGACAACACAACATCTCACGGTGGGATGCCGGCCAAACAAATTTCCGACACATCAGCCCTGATATTTCTAGCCAACGAATGTGCCTCGCCACGGCATTTACATGGGGTGATAGTGATGGAAAGAAGTGACAATAACATTAAATCCTCTCGCTATTCTTTTGGTTTAGTCACACAAAGACGACAAAGAGTCATTGAAGTGGGTGAATGTTTGCGAGATTGGTTGGTTTATGTATTTGGATAATTCGTTCTTCCGTCTAATTTTCGGAGGGTGCTCGGTTCTATCTCTAACAATCATGACCCGTCCCATTTCAGACAACATTTATCCGGCTTGCTGGATCCTGCACCAGCAGCAGTCTTTCATTTCTAGATCCTAATCCTAACTCATATTGTGCCGAACTCACCTAGACCGCCTTATTCACATTGCTCTATCATATCATTCCACAACACTACAGAGCCTCCTGTTCTTCCCGCCTCTTTAGTCCCACTTGACGTCGAATTAGTCGAAGAACTGAAGCAGTACACGCTAGATATAAAGCCAGTTTAGTTACGCTCGCGGGTGGGGAGCTGTGTGGAAGAAACAAAGCTCTGAGCAAGACGCTTCTCAGTGTTCTGGCGAGAGTTGACAAAATCAGGGTAGTTGAGGGTCAACTCAACAGCACCGCTGTGGATGGCATCGGCAGCCTCGACACCGAGCATAAACGAGTGGTCCTGGTTGCCGACCTCATATCGCCAGCTGCCGAATCGTCCACGGGAGTAGATGTCCATATCCTGAAGCTTGGGGAGCAGCTGCTTGAGGACGCCCTCACGCTCCAGGGTAGGAGTGGGGTAACCGTGGTCAAAGGCACGGTGGTAAGTAGAGACAATCTCGTCCTCGGGACGGATCATTTCTGTGTTAATGAGACCCTGGATGCTGTCCTTGAGGATGTTCTCAACATCGACGGGCTTCATAGAGGATTGGGAAATCTCCAGCATGATGGACCAGTAAGGTCCCTCCTTGGCTTCGGAAGAAGTGGCCTTCTGGCCGTTGGCGAGGTAGAGAGTGGGGAGCTTGACATCCTTTTGGGGCTGGTTGTAGGGGGAGTAGTTGGAGAATATGGTGGCACGGTAGAAGGGGCAGTTGTCCTCAGGGAAGTACAACCAGCACTTGTCACCAATACGCTCAGGGCGCTCACCTCGGATACCGACACCAATGACATGGGTGGTAGAGTAGAAGAGACCCTTGGTGAGAGTCTGGAGCTCCTGGTTGCCCATCTTCTCAGCGAGGTGGTCGACGGCCATGGTGCTGACGAGCTTGTTGTAGCCAACGGTGGAGCCGTCAGCAAAGCTAACAATCTTCTTCTCGGCATCGACCTTGGTGACCTCACCACTCTTGCCGAAACGCTTCTTCTCCTTGGGGATGGTGTCGGCGACAGCGATCCAAATACCACCAGTACCGTCACGGGCAGGGAAGCGGAAGGTGGCATTGGGACCCCAGTTTCCAGCAACCTTGTTCAGGATGACGTTCTTGGTGACGGTCTTGATATCAGGAGCGGCGACACGCTCACCGAGCCACTGGCATTGCATCTGGAGAAGAGATTAGCCACGCTGCACTGAATATTCTTTGTACACATAATGGTATAAAAAATAAATTAAAAACTTACCTTGGTGGTGGGAACGGCCCAGACCTTAAAGTTGTAGGGTCGCATGAAAATGTCGGCAACGCCCTGGCCAGTCATACGAAGAATCCATTCATCAAAGTCCTTGGGCTTGGTGTTGGCAACACGGCACTCTAGGGCAGAGTCAATGAGGCCATCAATGCACTTGACCTGGTCCTCCTTGGGCAGCATGGAGATGTTGTTCTGGAAGGGGTAAGGAACCCAGAGACCCTTGTAGCGAACGTAAGAGATACGCTGGTGGGTGTACCAGTCTTCGTCCTTGGGAAGAGCCTCATCAATGCAGTCGTCGAAGTACTTGTAGTGGGAGAAGATGACGTGACCGCCAACATCGTAGAGCTGGGGATCGGCTCGTCAGTAGACTGTGACGATCGAAACGGCGACGCGGGGGTGAGTCAACTTACGAAGCCCTCGGGGGTGACATCAGTACCGGCAAGACCACCGGCCTTGTTGGAAGAGTCGACAATGAGCCAGGAAGGGCCGTTCTGGGCAGGTTGTTAGTGGTGTTTTGACCGCAATTGGGAGCTGGCGGTGAGGGCTTACAATGTGGTTCAGTCGCTTGGCAGCACCGAGACCAGTAGGTCCCATGCCAATGATGAGGACATCAACGTTACTAGAAGTGTCAATGTCAGAAAACGCCGTCTTGAGTGCCATGAATCAGTCGACAGAAAGCCGCGGAGCGGTGGGAACTGAAGCTGGTTCGGAAATCGAGGGGTCAACTCACACGTCGGCCATGGTGGGGGATAGCGGGAGCTTGGTGGAGAGAGAGAGTCTGGACAAGGTAAGCGACAGAGCACGCAGACGCCGAGTACTCGATCGGAAGAGCTGTAGAGGGGGAAGGGTGAGGCTTTACAAGACGACGTAGAGACGGCGAGAACAGCAATGTCCTGTGGTTGCTGTAGATATTGTTTTGGCCGTAGGTGCTTCTCGGAGGCTGGAGGAAAAGGAGACGGGGGGGACTGTGATGGATGGCGGGGCTAAAATTATTCTGGAGCCTGCAGGGGTGGGGGAAACAGGGGAGTGGGAGGGTTGCAAAGGGCCGCCCCACCGTCTTGATACTAGGTCAGTTTGCTGCTCTGTGTCCTGTAATGGCACAGAAGAGGCACTACTCGGTGATATGGTATAATGGGCACCCACACTCCATCACAGCTCCCACCCACCTCAATTTTCATCTCTTGTTCTGGTGACTATTACTTACCTCACCCCTCGACCATTTCGAATTCAGGGGGTTAGAAATAAGAGGGGGACTCCAGGCCCGGACCGTCTCGAACATGTTGATCCAGTGGGTGGTTGGTGGTTGGTGGTGAGGCGGTGGACAAGAGGGATAGCACATTCGAGTACGTAGCACAACGTGGTGGTGTGCCGACGAGGCAATCTAACACTTACGAAAGCACCTCCTTTAATCAGATCCTATGCTGGCCTCTGCTGACCTTTGCTGTGTGGCTTTGAGGCCCAATGACACCATGAAAAAAGGCTGGCAGTGGGGAATATTGTGTCTTTACCCCTCCAGCACTTGCCATCGTCCCTCGAATCCACCATCCTTCTGACGTGCCTTTCTTTGCCTTAGGCCGTTGGCTTCTCGTAGTACTTTATGCTTGATCAACCACTTCTCTACACGCCATTCATGTTCCATACCGCCTGTTGCAACTACCAGTGAGCGGCCAAGCCTCAGGACCCATACTCATGCATCCCTTTGCTATTGTAGATCCACGGGAGGGTCAGCGTTCGTCAGTCAGTGCCAAAAGCTGGAGACACTGGGGCCTCTTTGGGAAAATTCTGGCCAGTATGTGACGGGCACTGTGCCACGGACTGGAAGCTTGGCTTTTTTTAGTGCCAGAGTGGCTTTCTCTTCTGTGGAATAGATATCCACACCTAAAATATGTGCCCACTCCTGGCACTGGACTGGTTGATGGGTACTGGGGCTGTGAAGCGCCCATCAATATCCATGGAGTGGGATAGAGTTGATCGTGCACCACGATCAAGTGTCTTTCTCACACTGAAAGCACCTAATACGGATGAGACAATTTGCTCAGACGGTGCGCCCACCAATCCGGTGCGCCCGGTGTGTTGCTGACAGGCTTATCAAGCTCTGTCGCGAAATGACGATGGTTCAAGAACCCGCCCGCGGCTCTTGGAAGAGACGCTGCACAACCGAAAGCGACCAGGCCTGTAGCCGCGTATCCCCCACAGTGAGCTTCGTCGTAATTTCGTAAGATGAGTGCCAATTCCACCTCTGGCAGGCCTTGACGGCTGCCCACCATGGATCCCCAAACACTTGGGGGGGTTCTTTTTCTTTTTCTTTCCCTCTCGGAACGTGGCCTTAAGGCGAAACATTGGGTCTGTCACTGGGGAACGGGCCTGGTCTTTTTGCTTCCACCAGTGGACACCACGACCGTTGGTTATCGGCTCGGCTCAAAGCCATGTGCGTATCACCCAAAGCAGCCCATTATTGAAGATTTCCTGAGGGTTGAAGAAATGGGCCAAAGCTACCCTGTTGATGTCTGAGACGGTAGTCCAATTCCGGCCACGATTGCTCGGCTCTTCATGAGAAACAAACGCACAGAAACGTGCCCAACCGTTCCCTACCCAATTACGCAGACTCACACGAGCTCCACACAACGCTAACTTGTATGAAGTGCATCTTCACATAGCGATTAACTTCCTCGCGTGCTGATTGTCATCAAAATGTATGTTGCTTGTGCCCCCGATGAGCGCCTAGAGGATGATTATCGTTGTCTTTGTGCCCCAGAGAAATATGGCAGTGGTAGGGGTGCGAATTTCGGGTAGGTGGGGAGGTACAATCAAATGCCTGCCTTTGTTACGAGTAAGCTTCTCTCTAGACCCGAAGTGTCTCCATACCAGCAACATGTTGTTTTTTTCTTTCTTTTCTTCTCGGTTGGAGCCACAATTTGGATCGCAACCGCCAGGCGCGATTGACACAGGCGATATCGCAACGGCTCAGCCCATGCCTACCCTGTTGGTCTCCCTCGTTTCACCCGCCTTGTCCCGCCTCCCTTGTATGTGGATGATTTACGGTTGTCGTATTGCCACGGCTCATCGGCGCACGAAACCCACTCATGCGCAGCATTAGCAGCCGGTCCGAGTAAGGTAGACCACCGAGAGCTTCGTAAGCATATTTCGAGAAACGTCAGAGATCCAGGGGCTAAGGGAGGGATCGTCTACAACTCATTATCTTGAAGCAAGCCTTGGCCCCACCACTCGTTTTAGGGAGCGTAGATGCTTCAATTCTGAAACGTAGCAAACTCAGATCAACGATCGTCCGCTCGCTAGTAGCCGGACAAGCATTGTCGTCATGCCTCGCAAGGAAGCTTTGCGACGGTGGGCTCTCAGTGTGGGTTCTAGTTCACGACACGGTCAAGCTCTAGCTGGTGAGGCGACAAGGTTGGGTCGCCTCACGGAGGAATTCGATATTTACATCTGACAGATACAGCCTTGTCTCATGCTGTTTCATGCTATAGAAAAACATCGCCAATGTATTTTTTGGCCCCTCCCCCTTCAGTGCTGCTTTTAGCCCTGGATAATCATAGTCTGTTTGGCCTGGAATACAAGGAGATCCCGACTAGAGGGGGCGAAATGGGAGGGAAAAAATAAGAATGTACTGATACATTGGCTCGGGGGCAATATTCCGGGTCCTTATGTACAGGGCCCGTGTGGGAACACAGTAGATCCTCTCAACCCCTGAGTAAAGATGGGACGAGATGTTCCAAACGATGTCACGGCCAGGCAGGTAATCGAAAAGCCAAGTCTGACCGGAGAATGAGAACAACAGGCGGAACTTGATGAGCGGGAACACCATGGCATCTTCCGTCTCTGGAGCACCCTATTGGCGGAACGACGAACAAGCCTTCGGCCACGATTGTTTCGACAGGTTTATGCCGAGCCATGTACCTCTACCGATAAGGGCACTGACTGGGCAATCTCATATAAACTGTCATGTTTGGTGTGTGAGGCCAGTGATGCTTAGCCTGCTTAGCCTGTCTTCGCCGCCAACTCGCTTGCATCCGAAGTTGGCATCGACGCTTGCCCATCCGTGGCCGAGCAGGCCTCAATAGACGCGATGTGATATAATTCGTGGGAAGGCATGCACTGTGGCCCTGTCCCTGGCATTGGTAGATTTGAATGGTACCATAGGCCGGATGCCCAAGACGCTTTCGGGTGGGAGAGCGGCTATTAAAAGCTTAAAAATAATCCTCCCATATTCTGGACGCCGCCCATCTCTATGATGCACTGGAACTATGGCCTTCACTAATAGAGAGTCCACTCTGTCATCTCCACGAATACGAGGCGAATTTCATGGGGCAGTCATCTCACCATCACTCCCAGCCAGTCGTCAAACCTCCCACCTACCAAGTTCGGCACGCTGGAAAGCACTTAATTCGGAGCACGACACTGCGCCGGGGTGACCGAATTTTTGCTTGCGGCTTTGGCATGAACAAAGGTCAAAGTTGGTTGGTCATTTCGTAGCACCGACAAAGCCACCAGCATTCCTGGGGGTCCGTGAATGCCCTGCCATCCAATATCCGCCAGTGTGTGACGGGATGCATGCAATGAAATGCAAAAGGAGGGAGAGCACACCAATAACACCGTGTGAGATGCGCCGCTCAAGCCATGTCCTTATCTGGCCAGCTGGACGAGGTCGATCTTTAAACGTGGGCGAATTGATTCGCTGGGCTTGGATCCTGTAGTGCTTTCCCTGGCTCCCCTGAATATATTCAGGTAGAGAGCGCATAGGATAGCCCTCTGTCGAGGCAGTACCGGTACCTCGCCTCCTCGATGCGTTTGCCCCTTGAATCCCCCATTAATTCCCTTGCTCACCACCCCCCTGCACACGCGTCCAGGAGCTCGTGTCCACTCGGCCCCCCCTGGGGAGTCCCTTGGTACCAGTACCTATTTTCCGTACTGGTTTGTAATTGAGCTTCCTGGCGCATGCTCACTTCCTCCCTGAGACTCCATGCCGCCCTGGGCTTCGCCAGCTGCATACTGGGCCTGGAATAGCAATGTGTCCCCCCTCCACTGACTGACGTGCCAATTTCCAAAGAAAGGTCTTTTTTAATTGCCGCGCCTCACCCGGAGCCCCATTGACTCCCTTTCTCTTCTTAATTTTCTCTTCTCTGTAGAACAAGGGACCACTCGCTGCCTTGGTTTTCCATTTCTTCTTCACTTTGACTCTTGTCGTTTGCAAGCCGACTCGTCAAGCTTTCAGCTGACAAGAACTTTTTCTTCTTCCTTTCTTCGGCGACTTGATTAGCCTGCCCCCGCCAATTGCATATCTCAGTACCCCCCCCTCGGTTTTTAACCACCCCGGTTAGGACTTGGCCGTCCGTCCGCTCGTTTGCGCGTCCCCCTAAACGCTGTCTTCAAGATCTCCCAAATCAACAATTGCTTTCCATCGATCAGCTTCAGTTCACCATCTCAATCAGTAATCACAATGTCCGGCGACGAGAAGATTCGCGTCTCCGGTGAGACCCCCAGAGCCACCACGCCGGTTCTGCCCACCGTCAACCCTGGGCTCGAGAAGGCCAAGCCTTCATCTGGCATTCACCCTTCTCTCTATGTCGTGTGAGTGTTTCGAGAGGTTGGAATTCGCTGTGCGCAGCTCTATTAACAAGCATCGACAGCGTCTGGATCACCTGCTCTTCGTCTGTTATCCTATTCAACAAATGGCTTCTCGACACCCTCAATTTCCGTACGCATTCGTCTCGCGCCCATATCGCCGGTCCTTCGCTTGCTGACATCGAGATCCAGGTTACCCCGTCATCCTCACGACATACCACTTGACTTTTGCGACCATTGTTACCCAGGTTATGGCCCGATGGACCACTCTCCTTGATGGCCGAAAGACTGTGAAGATGACTGGCCGTGTCTACTTGCGCGCCGTTGTCCCTATTGGTATCTTTTTCAGCTTGAGTTTGATCTGCGGTAATCTGACTTACCTCTACCTCTCGGTCGCGTTCATCCAGATGCTCAAGGCCACCACTCCCGTTGCTGTCCTTCTCTCGGGCTGGGCTCTTGGTGTTTCTCAGCCCAACCTGAAGCAGTTCCTCAACGTTTCTGCCATTGTTGTCGGTGTTATCATTGCCTCTGTTGGCGAGATCCACTTCGTCACTATTGGTGTCATGTACCAGATTGCTGGTGTCCTCTTTGAGGCTCTCCGTCTCACCATGGTCCAACGACTCTTGAGCTCTGCTGATTTCAAGATGGATCCTCTCGTCTCTCTTTACTACTTTGCCCCTATCTGCGCTGTCATGAACGGCGTTGTTGCTCTCATCTGGGAGGTTCCCCGATGCTCCATGGCTGACGTTTACAACGTTGGTCTGTTCACCTTCTTCTTGAACGGTCTCTGCGCTTTCATGCTCAACGTCTCTGTTGTCTTCCTCGTAAGCATAGCTTTTGAACGAACCCGGTGTCTGTGATTAACCGTGAAATAGATCGGCAAGACTTCTGCTGTTGTCCTTACCCTTTGCGGTGTGCTCAAGGACATCATGCTCGTTGTTGCTTCCATGATGATTTGGGGTACTCAGGTTACTGCGCTCCAATTCTTCGGTTACTCGATTGCTCTAGGTGGCATGGTCTACTACAAGCTCGGATATGAGCAGCTCAAGAACCACCTCATGGATGCCAACCGACAGTGGGCCGAGTTTGGCGCCCGCAAGCCTGTCCTTCGAAAGCTTACCATTATTGTGGCTACTGCGCTGCTGATTTTCACCTTGTTTGGTGGTCTGGCTCCCAGCTACTCGACCGAGTATGACCCCTCCAAGATTGCCAATGAAGTGTCGGATCGTTTTGGAATTAACAAAGCTCACTAGCACCTCTGCGACGCCCTAATTTATTACGGAGGAAATGAAATCTGAATGCTCAGATACGCCACGGAGGCGTTGTCTCTACTAGGCGAACGGCGATCTAGGAATTTCTTTCACACAATCTTTACACTGGCAAAGAATACGACACTTTGCGCGTTTACTTGCCCGACTTTCTAAGTGATTGGAGACTTTGACGTATTCTGCTTGATTGTGGGTTTGAAGTGAGAGTTGCGAAGCCATAAGGGCTTATTCGCAGTTTGCGATCGGAGGGGTTGCATGCAATGATTATTGCATCATGAAGGTCTAATCTGATGTGTACTTTAGACGGCGTTGGGCCATAGACATGTAGAAATGAAATGGAAAAAATGACCAAAAATTATAAATACTGCTCGCCAATGTCCACGCTCTTAACCCCCTACCAAGTCAATTACTCGGTGTTGTGATTAATGCGCATATGGTCGAGGTTTCACCGTGGTGCGAACAGACTGCTTCTCTGAAAAGGGACCGAGTGTGCATGGGAGCGGCAATTCGATTAGAGGGTGTCACGGCTATTCATAAGATATTCATTGAGGCAAGGAGACAGGCAGTGACCGTCACAAGCCCTCAGGTCTATTTTTGTATCGTGACCTTGGATAACACCGGCTAAGCAAATCCACCGTTGACCTTTTACTCGAGACCACCAGTCCGATCCGCGTCCTCGTTTTTAGACACAAAACAGTCACGCGGCGAGAGGATCTGATTTTTGAAGAAACATTCATATTGATTCCCATATTCCGGGGTTCCTTAATGCCAATCGATGCTCTTTACATCCCGCCAACTCCCTAACCGTGATGGAGAAACGATCTTTTAAAACTCTGTGGGTGGCCCAGTTAGCAAATATGTTCACGGAAAATCGGCGGTAGACAAAAAACATACTGAGAGGGGTGAAGAACCATCGGTTCTTGCCGCTGGTGTATCGCTCCTCGAGCACCTTCTTGACAGTCTTCTTGGCGTCCTCACGCTGCGACACCTCCTTGAAGGTGTCGTTGGAGACGGTGCCTTTGAGACCCTCGAGCTCCAGGGTGTAGCGAGTGGGCATCAGGTGGTTGTAGTTGATGACCTTGATAAAAGGCTTGATCTTGTTTCGCTTCTCCTGGCGAGTCTTGGACATACGGCGGGTGATCTTGGAGGGGTAGCGCTCAATGCCAGCGACCAGAGCGTGGCCGAAGGGGTGAGGCTTGTTGCCGTTGTCAACAGGCTGGATGATGACAACCTGTAGAGGAAATTGGGTCAGCGTGATGTTCTAGCAAAGCCGCTGCGAAGCAATCATTGACGTCTCTCCTCCCCGTCGCCACACACAAAACACACAAAATCCCACCGCAGCCCTATTTTTTTCTGTCCAAGGCGGCGCGCAATTCGGGGGAATGACAGGAACATCGCATATGTCGTACCTTCTTACCGGCGTATCTGCCGCGGGTGATGATGGCGACTCGGCCGACCTTGAGGAACTTCATCTTGTCCGGCGGTGGTGGTCGGAATTTGCTGGGTGAAGTTTGCGTCGTCGTGAACCGTGATCGGGAATTTGGGGCAAAATTGGGCTTTGTGGGTTGGCAATTTGGGGCAAGCGAGTGGCAGGCGGATAGTCACGTGTTGTGGTAGATGGTCTGTGCGCGCAGGCCCTGTTGGCGAGGGCTTGCTATTGAGGGTGCCACGCTGCTTCGCAAGTCGCTCAATTGACTGGAGTATCCCGAGGTCGACGACCCAATAAAAACACAAAGAGACCCCCGTACGTGTCGGTTCAAGTCACCTCACCCATTATTCATTGCAAGATGTCTGCTGCTCCTACGTACATCATCTCCCGCGTTGCGGACCCCATCTTTGGGGTCCTCATTGGTCTCTCAGCGGCTGCAACAAGAATCAATCGTGAGGAGAAGGACAAGGGTAGAACAACCAATGAGACAATGCAGTCCGCGTTGCGGTATGTCAAAATTTCTGATGAGTCCTCATTGAAGAAATCTAATTCATAGCTAATAATTTCATTCCAGACGTGTGGGATTGTCCTCCAAATCTTCCTAATGTGCATATTCAACTCCGGCAGTAGTGGCCCCGATGGACTGTATCAATGTGTTGTGTCTCCGGATATTCCACGCCCCTTTCGGCAGCGCTTCGATCATCCTATTTAATCTGATTTTTACAACCAATTCAATTATTTGCCAAATGATGGCCCGTATTCCTTCTTCATAGCTTCACGGACAATCTGCCCACAGAGTTTTGCTGTAGGGTTGACACTGACGGCAAGCCCCTTCGCAATGGGATTGCCATATCGACCGCCAAGGGCGAGATCTCTTGATGTTGCTTCTTCAAAGTCTAGCTTCTCCCACTTAGACTCTGGCAGATTTTCATCAATATCTAAAGAACGTATCGTTAGGAGTTTGGCAGTCTTCATATATAGGGCGGCCCGTTGTGTATAAGCCATTGACAGAGTCCGAGCAGCTTGTGGGGAAATAGGACTCGTCGGTGACGGTGGTGAAAGAAGCTTGATGGAAGCAGCCGTGTCTCTTAAAACTGTTGCGGCAACTTTGATCTTCTCGGCCTTTTCGGGACTCTCGACCAATGGCATCGTGCTGTCGCGGGTGTCAGATAGAAGGATAGCGTCCCCATACAGTCGCCTGTATATTTGGACGCGGTTGTTTCTGGCGCTGGCATAGTTGGGGTGCTCCGAGATGATGTCTTCGATATCAGAAAGACATTTACGGTAACCGTCTATTGCCAAAGCTTTTTTTTGATCAGACGCAAGTGCCAGTAACTGTGTCTCGAGCTTTTGAATCATTCGGATGATGTCTCGCTCTTTTTCAACGACCCGTTCATACACACTAGTATCTGTGATGTTTGGGTCGCGAGGCAACGAAGAGTCGAAAACGACGCTCATTAAAGGGTTCGACTCGGGATCTTTGATCTTCTCGAGAATGTTGATGTCGTGTTTGCTTAAAGCCACACAAGTCATATTGTGGTCAGGAATTTGAGAGATGAGTATGTTGGTGATGATAATCAGGAGAATATTTCCATTTGTTTTTGCTTGTTGTCAAAGAGGAAACAGAGAATCTGGCGAGCCTAGGGGGATTTCAATGGCAAGAATTGTTTCGGGTAAGAATGCCGTGACGTACAATTGTCGAGGGGGGTCAGCATATGTCATCCGTGGCGGGCTGAGGCGACAGTTATCTTTGGCGTCGTTAGTCCAAGGGGCGGGATCCAGATTCGGAGTGGCCGCGATGGCTGTCGGTATTGGGCGGGCCCAGGCTCAAGCGACTGCAACCATTCATTATCTCTGGCCTTGACCTTACAGTTCCGCAGTCAGTCATTTGGTTTGCCGCATTGATGCTAGACGGCACTGTTGAAACTGTGGTGGCAGGGCGCGGCCTCTATCGGTTTCCTTCGGCTGGCACCGCTCTAGACGACTCGGCCGGGACCTTTCCGCCTCACGCTTCACAACCCACCGTCCATCAACCGTCGCTTTGGGGCACGACGGGCTCTTAGGCCGGTTTTCGATGATATCAGACTGGGCATCGTCTGACGCGGATCCCCCGCTCGTGACTGACTGCTCAGTAATGGCGGTCCCGGGAGTCGCGGATGGGGCCCAACTAAGCCGCATTATCACCAATGCCATTGGATCTCACGTATGATAGCATGCGAAGGCATTCCATCCACAGTGAATGGGGCCTTTACTGCCCCAAGCGTTGGCCCCTCGAGGTCGTCGGCCCGTTGGATGCCATTAATCGCGGAGGATTTCCGGGAGATGCTTACAGCATCCCGTAGATATCTTGTTCAGGGGTCCTATGGTGATGCTTAAGCCGCCACCGTTGAACTCTCCTTATTAACCCCGGATTCCCTCGCCACAATATCGTGATCACCCATCATAGCATCCACTCGCAATTCAAAGATTCCCAAATCCCCTACAGATTTTGGTTTTAGAGTCTGTTTTGTCCTTATCACTCTGTAATTTGAAAGCAGCCTCTTCAACGAGACCCAGATACTCTTATCTCCCCCTTTTGTGTGTCAATGGCCCCTTCTGCTATCACAAACTCCCCTCCCCAGCGGGCAGCTCAGATAAATCCTGCTATCTCCCAACAAGCCGATCTTGCTGTCCAAGCCCCAGACAATTTTGTCGGCTACGACCATGTAACCTGGTGGGTTGGCAACGCCAAGCAAGCCGCCTCCTATTACACCAACCTCTTCGGGTTCAAATCTATCGCATACAGGGGACTTGAGACGGGAAGCCGTTATTTTGCCTCGTATGTTGTGGCTAATAACGATGTTCGGTTTGTTTTCACCTCCCCCTTACGATCCGAGGTGAACTTCCCCGACGATGAGCCCATCTCGCTCACCGACAGAAAGCTCCTCAAGGAGATGCACGCCCACCTTGAAAAGCATGGTGATGCCGTGAAAGATGTTGCCTTTGAGGTTGATAACGTCGAAGGCGTGTATTACAAAGCCGTCGAGGAGGGAGCTGTTGCCATCCAGGGACCCAAGACATTCAAGGACGCTGAGCACGGCACTGTCTCAACTGCCGTTATCTGTACCTATGGCGATACCACCCACACCCTGATCTCCCGCCAGAACTACACCGGACCTTTCCTCCCCGGATTCCGCCCGTGGAACAAACACACTTCCACGATTGAGCTTCCCGAGGTGCCTCTGGCTCGCATCGACCACTGCGTCGGCAACCAGTCATGGGACGAGATGGTGTCCGCTTGTGCTTTTTACGAAAACTGCCTGTCCTTCCACCGCTTCTGGTCGGTAGACGACAGCCAGATCTGCACCGAGTTCTCAGCCTTGAGCTCCATTGTCATGGCATCTCCCAACAATGTCGTCAAGATGCCCATCAACGAGCCCGCACCAGGCAAGAAGAAGTCCCAAATTGAGGAGTACGTCATCTTTAACTCGGGTCCTGGCGTCCAGCATATTGCTCTGAAAACCCCTGACATCATCTCCTCCGTGTCGGCGTTGCGTGCCCGCGGCGTCGAGTTCATAAACGTCCCTTCGACATACTACGACACCATGCGCCAACGCCTCAAGACGGAGCGCCGCAACTGGGAGCTCAAGGAGGAGTTTGAAACCCTCCAGCGCCTCAATATACTCATCGACTATGACGAAGGTGGCTACCTGCTTCAACTCTTCACCAAGCCCTTGATGGACCGCCCCACCGTCTTTATCGAGATTATCCAGCGCAACGATTTTGACGGTTTCGGTGCCGGCAACTTCAAGAGCCTGTTTGAGGCTATTGAGCGAGAGCAGGCCGAGAGAGGCAATTTGTAGACTTAATGTGTTTTATCCGGCATGACATGACAAGCGTTGGACTTTTTTTCTCTGAACAACTTATGAATCGTGAAGCAATACTCTGCCTCCAAGAACGGAGAGAGGCGAGATTGGCAGGAAGGAAAACCGCGGAGAGTGTAAATGAGAAATGACGAGTATGCCGTCTGTTTGCACGGCTTGGCCTAGACTGCCCAAGCTGATGCTGTGAGGAAAATCATAGTTACGCCTCCACCAATAAATTCCAAAGCTTTATTTTGCCCTCATGATGCGCCGTGTGCAGCCATTCTCCTTTACAGCGTAGTATGAATTGCCGCTCATTACAAAGTCCCAGGTTCTTAAGTTAAATAGTAATGCTTTTCCCCGCTCCCATCGCCCGTCTAATAACCAGCTCACCGCCGGTTCCCATCAGTATTCCGCATTCCAAAAATGACAACGTCTAGCTTAGATTCTAACTCATTTCTACATCACCATTGACATGGCCGTTGCCGTTCATCTCAGTAGGAGGGGCGATGGCGGTTCCAATTTGTGTTTTACTTTGGCATCCGGGGCAGTTGTGAACAACTTCATGAGCAAACACGTCACAGTCTATGCAAAAGTGCTCTGCGCAAACCTCGCATGCATACCGACCGCTCTCGCTCACGCCTTTTACAGGACGAAGAGGTTCCTCCTTGGATGCCCCAGAACCCTTTGTTTTGGACGGGGGTTCGGGGAAGGACGCGAGACAGGAAAAACAGGCAACAGATCTGGTTGCCTCGGCCCAGGAAACCTCGACCCAGTTGCGAAGGGGAAAGAGATGGTGATAAGATCGAGCGAGATGAGTCGAGAGGATGAGGGTGAGATTGCAGGCAGGACACTCAGCTGGGAGGCGGCAAACGCGAGCGCCGCAACGGGTGCATAGATAGCCTTCGCGGAACGGTTTGTTGTGGCACGCACAGTAACTCGTTGTGCCATCAGGCGCAAGAGTACGCGATGGGAAACCCATCATGAGTAGGCTGGCTGTGCTCTGTTCCTTGGTGCGAGTGACTGGAGGTGTCGTGACAGCGAGAAAGAGCTCCCGGAAGTGGACTTCATCCATTGCAACATTATATTGGGACTCGTCGCCAGCATTCGTCCGTGAGCAGAGCTCTGCGCAAATGGCGACTTGGGCCGAAAGTCCGACAATGGACACACGTATTCGGTCGTTGATGAGGTTACCAATCGTCTCGTGAATGTCGCCGGGGTCGCTGGACAAAAGGGCGCCGTAAATTATGAGGACTTCTCGTGTGCCGTGGGATGGCGCATGGCTATTATGGTCAGCACGCGAGCTCAAGACTAGGAGTAGCTTGGGAGCCATACAAAAGAGCACCTCTGCACATTTCCAAGGCATTCTGCAAACTCGGGTTGCCCTGCGGATCTTGTCCCTCCAGGCCCTTCAGTCGTTCTAAGTGTTCGCTCGGGTTGCCGCTAACGTCGCTGATCCTGACGGAGACACCATCACGCATCCCTATGATGCCCAGCTGGGAGATGGGGTTCTGTTCAAAAAACTCGCGGACGAAGCCGGCGGCGTAGTTCAGCGTCAGGCGGTATCGCGTAGGCAGCAAGTCTTTTTCGGCCATAGCGAAGGACATGTCGAGCACGAGCACGAGGTGGCGAATGATGCCTCTCTGGAGCGGCGTGGTGTCGCGAAGCAGGCGTTTGCGTTTCTCGGCCTCGAGCGTCGTGAGGTTCAGCAGCCCGTCCTCCTCTTCTGGGAGGTTCGTCTCCCATGTTCGCCTCGACTGCTCCCACGAGCGCTGGGCATTTCTATCTGACTTCTTCCCTCGCGACTTTGGGTCTTTGGCTGCCTTAGGGTCGCCATCTGTGACACGATGGTCCATGACGTCGTCGTCTGACATATCGTCTTCGACGTACTCGCCATCGGAGTCGGCCATGGTGAAGAGGTTACGGGGGGGGGGGGTTTTTTTCCGTGGTCGTTTGACGCGGCCGGTGCGGGGCAGGGGGTATTGGGGTGACCCGGTGGAATTTTATGTTAAAGAAGGAGAGTAGGCCCGGGATACAGGGAGGGATAGCAAACGTAAACCGGGTACCCACCCTGCTGCAAGACCCCCCCCAGCACGGCAGCGGGCATCCTAGTACACTCACTATATTATTCACCAACCACACATAAAGGGAAGCAGCCGCACTGCGCCCCCACCC
>JAHVYB010000209.1:0-83761 GCA_020623695.1 Calonectria henricotiae
AAAAAAAAACCCTTATCTAATTACTCAACTTAACCTATATATATATAAATAGGATACTTTCTTATTTAGCATTTAGTTAGATTTTACAAGGAGCAATAAAAGCTTTATATCACAATTATTTTAGTTATAATTATCGCCTATAAAAACCCCAGTAGGGAAAAATAACTAATTACAATAACCCTTTTTTACCTATTTCCCTAGGCCGGGGGCTGGTGCAGGGAATCGAACCCCGGTCTCTGTGAAAAACACAGCGCGCTAACCACTGCACTACACCACCAAAGTAACTTAATATAATTAATATATTTATTAATATATTAAGGGAAATATTAGGTAACCTAGTAACCTATAAGCTACCTAATAGTTTTAAGTAACTAGGGATATATATAGAGCTTAAATAAGCACTATATAGGCTTAGGGATTTACTATAACTCTAGTTTAAAGAGTTCTTATCTACCTTAATAAAGCTAGAGCTAGAGGTAAGTAAGGAGGAGCCTTGCTTATTTTATACAAAAGCTAGGGATATATTCCTTATGTTTTTTATAGATAATATCCTTATCTTATATTATAGGAATAACTTATTAGCTACTTTAAAAGTTATTAAGGGTATTAAGGCAGTATATAAATTAATTAATAAAGGTAATATATAATGGTTTCTTAGTATTAAAATTATTAGGGATTATATAAAGCATAAGATCTATTTAAACTATAACTTATATATTAAGAAAATAGTAGCCTATTATAGTTTAGATACTATAAATATATACCTAACTATACTAATTCTAGCTATATAGTTTAAAAAGAGAACTAACTAGGCTATTGCTTAGAAAATAAAAATCTATTAGGGAAAAGTTGGTTTACTACTATATATAGTAATAATAATATAACTAGATATTATCTTTATAGTATCTATACTATCCTAGTTTCTTACTAATCTAAGTAAATTTCATTAATAAGCAGTAGACTAAGCTATCTACTATTTATATCTTATATAGGGACTTACAATTTAGTATAGTTTAAGTACTAAAATATAAGCTATAGTAATTGCTAGTAATACCTCTTTTGCTAATAATATTAATATAAGGAAGTTATTATAAAGCTATTTAATTAGTCTATTTAATAGTCTAATTATATAGAAAGTAATATAGTAAGCTATAATTATAATATTAATAATTAAAGCTAAACTACTTACTTTAAAATATATAATAAAGGAGATTATAAGTCTAAAGTATCTCTTTAAGGAAATAAGCTTTAATTCTAAGTTAAATTAGAATATTTATTATAATAATATTTAAATTATCTATCTAATAATTAAGAATAATATAAGAATTATTATTAGACTATACTATATAAATATTATAAACCTTTGATTATACTAAGAGCACTAAAAGGGCTCTTTTAAGATATTTTACTTATTTATAGTAAATATACTAATTAATAAATTAATAAAAGCACTTTTAAGGTAATACTTTAAGTAATTTAAAGCTATACTTAATATAAATAATATTACTAAATTAAAGTAATTAAATAAATAAGAGAAAATATAGTTTTATTTAGGGCATAAAGGCCTATAGGTCTAGCCTATAAAAATTTATTAAATTAACTAAACTTTTAAACTAAGTATACTAAAGCTATAGGCTAGCTAGCCTAAATTACTATTAAATTAACTACCTTACTAAGTAAAGCTTAGGTATATAAGCAATACTCTTCTAGGGAGCCAGCAGAAGAAAGGGGAGAGGCTATGCCCTATATAACTAGCTTAGCCTAGCTCTAATTAAATACTAAATTAGGCTTATTTAATAATTTAAGGTATAAATATAAGGACTTCTTTACCTAGCTAGCTATCTACTTATATAATTAATATAATAAAAAGAATAATTAATTTAGTACTTATTTACTTATTTATTATTATTACTAAAAGCTCTAATAAGATAATAAGTAAAAGGAATAAAAATATAATAACTAAATAATATATTAACTACTAAGTAATTAACTAATAAAAATAAAGCTATATACCAAGGGATATAAATATAATTATCTATAAAGTAGGTAATACAATGCTTA
The DNA here is from genome assembly GCA_020623695.1 of Calonectria henricotiae. NCBI lineage: Eukaryota > Fungi > Ascomycota > Sordariomycetes > Hypocreales > Nectriaceae > Calonectria > Calonectria henricotiae. The sequence goes on from JAHVYB010000209.1 coordinate 2,062, forward strand.
GAGTGCCTAGGGATTTAGTAGTAAGACTTTAGCTTACCCTTTCCAGCAATAGCTAACCATAAGCAATTCTCATAGGGCAGGTTAAGCAATACCTCTATAAAGCAAAGCATATTATAAGCTAGGAAGGGGGGACATGCTACTTCCTAAGCAGCAATAGCAGCAGCAGTAGCTAAGGCACTATCTATAGTAGCCTATTATAAAGTATTAGCCTAATAGTAAGCCTCTAGGTCATCAGCAGGGGGTAAGGGGCAAGGGCTAGGGTAGTGCAAAGGAAGATATTTCTAATACTTATAAATTAGTAAATAGTCTCTCTAAAAATGCTTAAAAGGATAACTTATATATAGGTAAGGGATAAGCATAGGCAAGCTAGCCTTATTAGGCTTAGGGGCCCCTATAATAATAATATAATAAGTAATAATAGGTTATTTAAAGTATTAATAAGCTATAAAATAATATACTAAAGTATTATAAGCAAAGAAAGAAGGCTTTATACTATAGTATATAATAAAATAAGAAAAAGAAAAAAAAAAAGTTAATAATATTAATAATAAGAAATAAAGATAATTAAATTACTAATAAAGTAAAGAAAAATATTTATAGAGCTTTAGAAGTAAAATAAAAAAAGGTTCTTAGCTTTAATTTATATTTATAATAAATAGATATTCTATTTATTAATTATTTATATTTAAAAGGTATTATTTAAGGGTATTTAAAGTATTTAATAAGGCTATTATTACTATTATTAAATAGGGAATATATTATAATAGGCTATTATATAATTAGTTATAGTAGCCCTATAATAAAGCCTTGCTCTATTATATTCTTAACCTATAATACATAAACCCCTATTCATAGAAAAAACAAGGCTCTTTCAATACTCCCTTCCACTGCTAGATGTGACAAAATAGCGCTAAGCAACAGCTATTATAAGTTATATTGGTGGTTTTCCTAGGTTATATGATCTAATAGCTTGCTGCCTAAGGTAGCTAGTCTTGTGGCTAATAGGGTTATAATGCTGCTATTTGCAATAAATATACTAATTTTAACTATTAGCTATCTTTTTATTATATTTTATTTCTATTAAAAAAAGCTTTATAGTTTTTATTTTATATTACTTTTAGGCTTCTAAGGTAATTATAGGCATAAGGGTAATTATACTATAGGATTTGAAAGTCTAAAGGTTTAATGTGCTCCTTGGTATTGCTACCTTGTTGAGCCGTCCCTCTCCTCAGGGGGACACAAATCACTTTTATACCTTGATAATGCCGTTCAATCTCCTAGCACTAGTGGTATGCCCGCATCGCTCTCTACATTCTTTGTCTAGGTGCGTAATATCAGTAGGCCGCACACCGAAATAGAAGGTCAGAGGTTAACCTACATTTATAGATTAACTTTCAGCCTATGGGATTATGCAAAACACTTAAATTGACGCTTAGACTCCTTCAATGTCTACACTAAGAAAAGAGTCCAATAAGAATGATATTGGTTCACTGGGTCTGGTGTTTGCATTTTATCATTATTCTTTTACGGTCTTCATATTGATATGAGAGAGCACTGGTCTGATGCCAGTTACATCACTCATTTGCCACATTTACACGCAACATAATGAACTGGATGCTTGTGGCATAGGTTTTACTAATTTAGGCTGAGGCCTGCAAAACCTAATGAGAGATCTGGATCATACCATGTTAAATCTATTCGAGCTTGCTTCAAATCCTCCTTCAGCACCTCGGCTGCTCGTGTAGAGTATGGGAGTGGCTGGAAGTGGATATGCTTCATCCTCGGCATCTTACTCTGCCACTTCTCGGGGGAAGCTCGAAGCACGACGCCCACACCACTACGCGCCCATATACGCAGCAGGTCCTCGCCATTCTCCGGCATAAAACGAAAAGTGAGCTCTTCGAGATTGGGTGGAAGCGTCTTGAAAAACCGAGGCCATGTATTTGCATTAAGCCAGTCCAGCAACAGATGTGGCTCCACGGTGAGATGCTTGAGTTGGTGAAGTTGGGGAAGACAGGTCCACCGGCCCAAGGGACCAAGTTGGTCGACGGTTCGCTCCGGGGAGCAGTGGGATGTGTCTAGCGCGAGGCTCTCAATAGTGTCTGAGCGCCTAAGAATTGCTGCGTTGAGGTCACCCTCTTGGTCTGGGTAGTTTGGCATTGCAAACAGGCTGATTGATAGTGATTTTACAGCCTTTGCTTGCTGAATTAATGCGTCAACAGCCGCAGGTTCGGCGGAGACTGTCAGATTTATATCATCTAGTCGCGCAATCCCGCTACTCACGTCATCCCAGATATGCAACTCATTTTGCCAACCATACCAAATGTCGATACGACTTAACTCGGGCTGGTTGAGTAGCGGTGAAGATAATCTTGCCGGTGCCAACTCTGGTCCGTCATGATAGCTTTCATCTGACATTAACAGAGGATTTATTTGGATTTGAAACGTTTTCAAGTGGCAAAGGAACCCCTTGCCGATTGCAGGGTGTGAGATGAGCCTCCGCAACGCCTGGTCAAGCACGCGGTATGGCAAAGTAAGCAAGCCCTGGAGCAGGAGTGTTTCAATATTGTGGGTTAAACAGAGTAGACCTGCCACAAGTTTCTGCGGCAGGTCGCCTAGTTCTCCGCTTTCCTGGTATTCAAGCCACGCCTGGTGCGTGTTTTTGGCAACTCTTTTCAAGCCAATGACATCCAGCACCTCCTGGTCTTCAGGTTTCAAATCTGATGAGGTCGGATTCTCAAACCATGCCCGAGTAATTTCCACGTAAGCAACCTCGGAATTCGAGTCCTCGGCCAGCAGCGTCATAGGTACAGCGATATTTTTTATGAGTGGCCGCAGCTGATGGTTTTGCGTAAGAGTACGCATTAGTAACACCAGTGAGCCTGCCCAAGGACCACGACGTCGTCGCGGTGATGCCTCCTCCCCGTGGCTGAACAAAACGATGGTCTCATACAGATACGGTCTCGCCATTGTCAGAAACCGCCGCGATGTGAGACAAAGCTGCTGCAATGCTGCGCGATTTGAGCAGAAGGCTTCGCTCGGGCGAGCCTGGCCAATCTCCAACGGCTGCAACGCAAAGTTCTGAAGAACATTGCGCCACAGCTCATTTGCAAGAGAAAATGAAACTGGAGGCATGGGTTCCAATGGGCGCATGAAGTTGTACGATTGGGGATGTGACGTTTACGCCGGTAACCAAGTTTACGGCTGACCCAGTGTCTTGTTCAATTGAAGCTTTTCTGCTTCACGTGATATAGAACATTAGTCATCCTAAATTGATTTGTAGAGTTGAGTTGAAGTGGGTCGGGAACAATTACTTGCTTCAAACACATCAATCTGCTTCAGCTTCAAATCTGTATGAGTCAACATATAGTGAGGTGCCAATGACAACAAATGTACAACCCATTTTTGTACGAGAAACAGTGCTGCGTCTTTTTGATGTACAGGACTTGGTCTGACCGCCCCACGTCGTATTGCAACACGTTCAGTTGGATACCTTATTCGTCCCCTTCATCAGCAGGGTAACCGCAAACTCATGCCTGAAGCTTTTGGTCATCTTCTGTGCCTGGAATAATTTGCTGGAAAAGTCTCCAAATCAAAGTGAACATGATAATGCTATAAAAATATACAATTAAACTGACCAGCGGCATATAAAAACGATCAAACTCAATGCATCTTACTTACCCTGTATCGAGGCAAATGTTAGTTAGTGTCGGTCGTAGTGTGAGCAACCGCGGAATTGGGTGGATACTGGGTAGGTTACCCAGGACCTAATTAAGGCGGAACGGCAGCTCGTCTATTATATGCACATCAAAGATTCAATGCAAAACTTATGAACTTGATGATGGTAAAAGTGTATATTTCATCGCCTCTAACTTTGTAATTACGAAATGGTGTATTGCCCCCTAAATCGAATATTTCATCCATCTGTCCAGCTCCGGTGTCCAATTGAGGGCTGGGTCATCCAGCGCCAGCCCAATGCCATGCGGGCCATTGGGAAAGATCAGAGTTTGGAATGACCTGCCATGCGCAGCCATCGCTTGAATAAAGTCGAGTGAATTTCTAACGGGAACTGTGCCGTCGTCTGCAGTGTGAAATAAAAAGATTGGTGGCGTTGACAAGGAAACTGCTTTTTCCGCAGACATCATGTCTACTAATTCAGGCGTAGGGTTGTCGCCTAGAAGATTGGATCTGGATCCTGCATGAGTAAAGGTAGAGTCCATGGTAATTACTGGGTAGGACAGAATTCCGAAATCGAGTCCAGCCTGAGCGTTAGTGACTGTTATTGCAGCCAAGTGACCTCCAGCCGAGTATCCCCAGATGCCGAGCTTCTTCACCCTACTTTGAGCCCGAATATAACGGATCGCGTCCAAAGCTTCGTTTTGAGGAGCAGGGTACAGTGGCGTTGACGCCGTGCTAGCGGTTGAATAGGTTAGAACCCATGCATCGTAGCCACGGGAATTGAGGTAAAGTGCCGGGTTCACCCCCTCCTTTTCGAGCGCCAGGTATTGGTAGCCTCCACCTGGAAGGACCAGTACCCCTATGCCGCAAGAGCTTTCTTCGGGGGCAGGATAGTAAGTAAGCCTAGAGTTTTCGAGACTGCGGAATGGTCAAAAATCTGTCTGGGGCAGTACATCGAAAGAGATTCGGGCACGATTGAAGAATTCCCGCGATACACCAACCTTTGAACCATGTCTAGTATTGGTGTAGACTCCGCGTGCAAATAAGACGTGATATAAACCCAGAGTTATGGCTTTCATACAACTGGCATTAACCCAGTCTGACGAGACCTAATAAATTGATGCTAGAAATCCCGTTGGGGAACGGAGCATATGGTTTATGCCGCCTTGATAGAAGCCATCAACCCCATTCCCTCACTTCCTTGACCTTAGTCATGCATGAGAGGTGACCCGCAAATCAACAGTCCATGATTGGAGGAACATGATATTCCCACCACTAGATGAGGGGCAGTCCGTACAAAAGCGGCTGTAGGCTAAAGTGCAGTGGGGTCCGTGATCTGCCGTGACCCTCTAAAGGTACCCTACAAAAATACAGAGCGTCTTATGTCCGATTGTCAACGGACTTTCGGTCTCCATTATTTTTCCCTCATTGTCGGCTCATGCTACCTAACTAGGTTATTCCTAGTCGCCTGTTCCATAACCTCGGCAAGAGATGGATACACGAGAATTGGCACCGTGAATTACCAGCCATCTAGCAAAGCGGCAGACTACAAATCGCTAGCGAGTTATTCGGTCGTACATGTTGGAGGATTTTCTAGCCGCAAGTAACGAAAAAGGTAATGCACAACCAGCACTCGGGCTATTTCAGAAGGGCGAATGGCACCATCTTAAAATTTGAGAGCAGATCCTTATGACCGTTATCATGACCAGAAAAATCTCCAATACTCTTGTTATCATGTTTAAAATATCGACTGGTATCGGCTAGTATTTAATCTATCCTCTTCAATAGAGAGCAACGTCTCTAGCGAGAAGGAATCTGAATAGCGGCACCAAAGCCAAACAGTGTGTATGTGAACAATGAAGGCTCGTCATGCCAAGCATTTAACAGTGGCCGTCATTTATTGCAATAATAAAGGCAAGAATTTATAATACGTATTAATATCAGTTTCCTAGCTGGTTATTTAGATTTTATTACTTCATTTAACTCCAGCTTTAAAGTGCATTTAGGTCTCCTTCTAATACACCAGGCTAGCTCAGAAGAAAAAAAGTCAATTGCTAGAGTTCTGGCTTGCATCTATTCTTGTAATGGAATTTCGTTTAGATTGATGTATAAGATGTTGTGAGTGGTTGGATGAAACCGTTGAAGCGCTTAGTGAGTTGGCCGGTCTGGGGATTGCCATAGGTCCCTGATTATTATTATCGTCCAAGTGTTCAATTGTATTATTATTTACACCCAGTCTCTTACCCTCTGTTTCAGACTACGTGCACTTGAGGAATTTCAATTCTAGCCACATGTATCACACTCCTAATTCTTGTGGTTTGGCAGCGTTACGTGTCTGGGAAGGAAAACGAACACAAGGCCCGTAAAATTCGGTGTTGGTTGAGACACTACAGAATCGTCAATGCGTTGTGTTGGTGCCTATCAGCACTGCCCCGCTGCTGTCATGAGTCATCAGCCTGGCCCATCTCTAGTCTCTCTACCCACACTTATTAGCCGTTAAATAGTGGCTTCACACCCTTTTTCTTTGCCATCACTGGTCAAAATAGTACACCAAGGAGAATCGTTTAGTCAAAATCATTTCCAAAATGGCTGCAAACTTCGCAACATTGCCAGCGGAATTGTACGGTTATATCTTTGCATACCTGCTACTACCCGACCTGGAGGCAATCAATCTGGCATCCAAATCCCTCCATGGGGTGGTACATAGCCAATTGCAGGAACACCGACAATTAAACCGCCAATGGCTCAATCTTCGGGCAGATTATCGGCATGCATCCAATGATATTATCGTCCCTTGGTTTCAACCCCTCGCCAATATCCTTCGCAACCCCGTCAAGGCATTTTATGTGAGGGAACTGGACACAGAACTGGAACAAGAGTCTCAAACCCGGGAATCCTATGCACGCCATTGCGTTGACATGAACCGAGAACCCATTGTTCCAGGAGCTGATATTGCCCTAATCAAACAAGCGGCACTCATCTGTCAGTCTGACTGGTTTGATGACCCAGACCATCCAGAATACAAATCCAACTTCATGCAAGACGTCGACAATCTCGAACAATCTGCATTGCTGGCTATATTAGTCTGTCACCTGCCCAATCTTCGTCAGCTCACCCTCACCGCTCAGTGCGGGGGCGGCATGGAAGACGCACCATGGCTGCAACGATTGGCTAAACGGGTTCATTTCCGACCTGATCATCCACTCCTGGGTAACCGACCTTTCAGCCGACTAGAACATGTTACAGGTGATTTATTTAATGGCTCCTATGGACTTGATTTTGAGACAACGGCGGACTTTATTGCCCTGCCTTCAGTCCGCCGGATCGAGACGCCACAAAATCAGGAGGCTGGGTTTGATTGGCCTGCACATCTCCCACGATCCAATGTCCGTGAAATTTTGCTAAATCAAAGCTCGATTGAAAGGGAGACTATTGTGAGATTTGCCACGCAGGCCTTGCAAGGTCCATGTTTGATACGCCAAAAATGGGGAACTAGGAGACATGATTCCACACCCGAAGCAACATGGACTAGGTTAGAAATACCATTTAAGGGTGCCAAGGCAGAAGATTATACAATCGGAATGGACCCCGACTCTGATAATTATTGGGAATATGATGAGGATGACATGGATTGGGAGATTGATAATGGCAGATCAGGTGGGGTGGTACCTAGCAAGGTCCAAGAAGAATAAATTGGCGGCTCTTTGTTAGGACTTTTCTTTGGTAGATTGACTTTGATATTTGATCATCTTAGGAATTTAAAACACCCCCTAAATACTATATTTGAAAGATTGACTAGGCTTGAGTATCTATCTAACATAAATAAGAATGTGAGTTTTTTGTACCCTTGAAGATGCGCCTTGTAATGAGTTCAGTTAGGACTACGCTATCTAGCCAGAACAAGCACGGATGGCTTACTAATACTACTACCCAATAGCCTTCATCATGTCATCTATGGTCCAATTGAACAAATTGGAGCAGTAAATATACATCTATTTGGGGGTCTTTTGGTTATTTTATTCCCTGGCAGGCAAGGTCAGGCCATTGTGCTACGCCTCTATCATGTAGTCAGGGTGTTGACATCGTCCGGATCAACTCGAACAATAGTAATACTTCTATGGGATTCGTCAAAGTCATAACTGTGCATACATTTTGAAACGGGAAAAGAGACAAGCCGTGCAGCGGCTGAACCGGGATCAGCTACACTGTCAACCGCGTTGAAGCCACTATATTGCATCAATGAGACAAAACCGTGATAACCATCTTCCAATACTGGCATATTTGCTTACTAATGGTCAATGGTGGTTGCAATCGCAGACCTTGTGGTGCCTGTTGCTTGAGCAACATTCATCTCGAGGCTGATCAGAAACATTATGACGGTTTTGGCCAATAACCCCTCGGGCGAATGGTTTAGTGGTATAATACTCCCTTAGCATATTTCGACCGAATCATCTGGGAGTGGTCCAGGGTTCGATTCCCTGTTCGTCCAAATTCAGTGGTTTGAATCCACTACTATCACAATCTTTGTTTTTTTGAATTTTAATTATAAATTCTTTTAGTCTCTTTCTTCCCAATTTCAGATGACGATATGAGATTTGTACACGCAAAATCTGAGTAGCTGGATCGTCATGGCCAACTTGGTTCACCAGTGTTGCTCTACGAAACCTGGGCGCTATTCATTATCAGGATAAATTTTGAAGTGTAATGAACAGCCACTATCAATTGAAATTTGAAGCACAGTCTTTTTCATTCTTACAAAAATTCAAAATGGAGAGTTGAGGTTGGTCCAGGATATGACAACAAACAATGGGTTTATATTCCGCATAAGGACAAGACCATGACTGTTTTGATATATCATCCACCATTTCCAAAAAACTATATAACATTTATAGAACAAACGTGCCCTCAATTTCTCTTCCAAATTATCGAAACTAGAGCCGGAGAAAACTTAGTTCGACTGGCAGTGACCAACACTAACCTACCATCGTTTATTTCGCTTGTAGCAGGTATGTAAGAAATTGGAACCTGGAAATGTAAACATATCTGACCACATTCTGGTTATTTATATGCTCATTCTTTTGTTTGAAAAAAAAGGAGGTTCTTGGCGTTCACTTGCGACGACGGGCTTTTTTCATAGTGGAACGAGCAACTTGTTTGCACACTATTCTACCCTATCTAACTAACGGCTCTTTGGTAATCTAGTTTGGATGATCATTGGATGTCATAAGGTAATGTGGGACTCCATTTACTTGAATGCTTTGGCCCGTCGGATGCAGGTATCCTTTTACTAGGGTTAGATTAATAATTAGATTGATGTAATAACGTCATCAATACCCCTTCTCTTTTCATTAAGCATTGTCGAAACTTGATAATAATTCCTAACTAAACGGATACCTTTTGGGGACATAGTGATTATACAGTACTACTAGAATTGGATTGGCGAAATCGCAATAAACATGTACACTGGGTTTGCTTTAGAAAGCACCACCTTTGCGTTGGGCGCTGCCGAATTTGCGTTTGTCATGATGTTTGTTTTGGCAGTTCGTTTCATCATTCGACACGGCTAGGTCGGTAGGGCATTTGGCGTTTTGATTATAGCTGGAATTACTTATATATCTCATATTTCAGTGCTCCAAATGTGCTCCATTGCCCACTATCGCGCAGCAGACGTTCCGCTTTTCAGGATTCAATTCATGAGTGCGTCTGAACTGATCTTGATTCATCGATTGATCAGGATAGACGTAGCTGATGCTAAGGAAACCAAAAAAGCCCAGCCTGACTCTATCTTCACGATTGCAGTCCAGGCCACTGCATTATTGGAATCTGATCAAATGGTATTTTTGTCTGGGGTTTGACCAAAGTAAATATCAAGGCAACATCGGTAGGAACATTAGATAAGGCAATCCCTCGTACCTTAGAATACAAAATTAGACAATAAAGCGGTGGCAATGGACACTGACACTGACAGTCAAATAATGATTCATTCAAATTCAGATGCAATATGAGGCAACGCAATTAAATCCCCTCAGTCAAGATCTTGACCAAGGCAAAAATAAGGCTGCCAGAATACTATTGAATACGGACCTATCTAGAATAGAAACTTTCTTGTCGCGGTTGGAAATCTATTGGATTATTACTTGCAAGGCAACTATTTCCATATCAAGCTCCATTTATCCACAACCTGCCTCTTGCGGTGCTGCTTAAAGGAGACCGCCCAGGAGGCTGCCCAAGAGCCCATCATGATGCCTGTGTCGCCTCCAATCACCGTAACGGTCGTCGTCATAGTAATCATCGTCGTAATCGTCGCCCCATTGCCGTTTGCTCAGGGCACCTTCCTCGCTGTCATCTCTCTTGTAGTGGTTGCTGTTTTCGTCGGACAGAAGGTCTCGCTTGTCAATACCGAGCAGGTTACCGAGACCATCCAGCAAGCCATTGGAGTGATAACGGCGACCGCCCCAACGACCGCCCCGACCACCACCCCTCCATCGCTGTGGGGATCGCTTATCCATGTTGCCATCAACACCATTGTCAATGGATCTTTCAATGGGTGATTCATCGACAATGCCCCTTATTTCATTGTCGGTACGGGGACTAATGTCGGTTTCCGATTGCACAGGAGCTCCGAGAGCTCCGAGCGCGAATGCGGACAGAAAGAGAAGTGAAAACTTCATTTTTGCGAGGTGTGTCAAGTTTGAGATGGTGGAGTGTGTTTGTAGCTTCTTGTTTGAAGATGAAGGTGATGATGTTGATATTTCTTCACCTAGGCAAACGGAAATGGCAGGCTTTATAATAGCATTGGGATCTTGATGATCTGATGGGAATTCAAGAATCCACGTATTTAGAGGCCGTGTCTTTCTTGACCCACCGAGTAAGTTTGCAAGAAGACAACAAGAAGTTCTCCTGTCACAGTGTGTGACTGTGACTGTCTTGGTCTGGCCGTATATGGCCATATTTGCAATACTTTTTCAAGATTTGTCACTGAATCTTGGCATTTCGGTCCGTAATGTTTATGAGGTAAAGCCTCTTGAGGTCAACTCCAAGGAGGTGGAAGCTGATGACAGCCGACTTTCTGGTCACAATCACTTGAGAAGTCGGTCCTTTTCTAATGGAGGCCAAGCTAGATTCTTCGAATGCAGCGCAGCGGCTCATTCATATTGTGATGTGATTAGTGCAGAGCAGTTGATACAGAGCCTGATAGGTTCTACTAATTATTGACTAGGCCGTAATAACGTGTGATAGAAAGAAGACGAGGGATAGTAGCGACCTCGTAACATAAAGCGTTTTTATAAATAACTATGTTGCTAAAGCCTCGAGAGTTTAAAATTCAATAATCTCGCTAGCTGCGGTGATTAGGCTTTGCGCCGAGCACTAACGTAGCACACGAGATGATTGGTATTGGCGAAGACAATCGCAGGTGATGCATAATTTTATCACCTCCAGGATTTTAAAATGGCAATTATCCTTACACAATGGCTCATCCGGGGAAGCCTCATTAACATGATTATCGTATTGTTCTTAGAGAGCCGTTGATTTTAAATCCTTGGCACTGACGTGACTATAGCCATGTGAATTGCTTTCTACCAAGTCATATAGCCCATATGAGATGCCTTACTGTTTCTAAATGCGACACATTGTATTATTGTCTCATCTCTTGGGCCACGATTCGGCAGGTATCCCAGCTGAGCCCATTGCTCGTATCGATCCAGCCAATCACATTTATTGATACAGTGACAAACTCATGGTGATAGGGGATTCATCACAAACACACCCAACATTGATTCACCCAATCAACAGCATTTGTGATCGAATCAGGAACTCGGGTTTACATGTTGAGGAATAGTGACGCTTAGACTTCTTCTACATCACATTTACGGCTGTTCCGGTGCGAAGAGTACGGGTTGCAAAGTTTCATTTCAGCTCGGGTCGTCATAATTGAAAACCGAGCTACCATGTGCTAGTATATATGTGTGCCGAATCAAATCACACTAATACTGCCGAGTGACACGGGCTAAAAAGACTTTGAAGCGAGGTGATGTCGGCTTGGCGGACACAGCCTAAGTGGGCCAATCCAGTTTACGGATCAGTGTGCTTCCGAGTAAGGAGAGTATGATGTTGGCACACTTTCCAGCATGTGCTGATGAAAGCTATCCATTGCCCTGGACTAACTATCACACGTCACATTCGTAGCACTTTGGGAAGGTTGAACCTGTTTTTCTCGGCTTTGGATCGATGATCATCCAAACGTCCGCTAATTTTAGAATGTGGCCATTTTCTCAAGTCGGACAATGCCCAATATGATTTTTCGTATCGTACGCCAATTAAGACCAATCCTCTCTGATCAAAGAAACGGGATGGCTGATCTAGGAGCTCGCCCAAGTCGCAACAGTGGCTAGCAGACAGACGCAATCATTATTTGACCAGATTAATTAGTCTCTTACTTAAGATCACTATGTATTATACTGGGGTCGCTGAGAGTGAATATTGATACAGGGTAGGCCAAGTGCAGAGTAGGTTAAAAGCAATCCCGGCCGCAACCAAGGAATTAGTGATATAAGCCCGCTGGTCTTAACACCATCTTCATCTCCATTCATGATTTTTAACCCATTTTCAAGGTATCCAGTTTGAGAACCGTTGAATTAAAAATTTACATGGATCTTTGTGGTATTTATTTGAGAATAATTGTTTGAAGTGTTTATTATATTTCGCTTTATCTTCGGCTGCTCCCATTCCTTCTTTCTTCTGATACTCTTCAGTCCACAGTCAGTCCATTTATTGATCTTAGCTTGGTGTGTAGTTTATATTCACCCGCAATTCTACTCCAGGTCAGTAGCTGAGACACTTGGTTAACTGACACAGCAACCATCCTCATTTCTGCCGTCTTTGTCTGCCACTGAGAATTTAAACCCTAAACCAGTTCTAATACTTAGTTGTATTATCTTCATCATTCTGAGTATGCTTAGGTCCCCGGAGGCCGTATAATGCACATAGATCAACGACCTTGTCAAACGCGGCCTAAAGAATTCCTCGGTATGAAGCGCGATTGTCATCAGCCCAGCCTCTGCCATGAAATCAGCGTCAATTATTTAGTTCGTATCATCTTGAAAGTAAAGGATATGATGAAATCGACGCCGAGATATTATAAAGGGAACAGATGGTAACAGATTTTTTATTCGTCACATCAAAATCTTACAATAATAATCAACCCGATGTGGCTCATGTGAGTACGCAACTCTAGCGATAGTATGGTCCATTACATATACAAGTTTAAAATACAATTTGGCTGAATAGATATCCACAAGTATATAGAGACAGATTGGAGCTCTTGCATGAAATAAACAAATATTGCTCGTAACAAACCAAGCTCAGTTTACTGCAGCTGTTCATCGTCGCAGCCTTGGCAGCAATCATTTCCCCGCTTTCCGTCATCCACCTGCTGTAAAAGGCTAGCGCTTACTTTAGAGCCACATGACAAGTGAGCGAGGGATGGATGCACAGCATCAGCTGGAAAGTCAAGAAGGAGGCTGCGCTAAATCCGGACCCTATTGTCAAGGTCAACTTAGGCTCTTACTATTGCGATGCATTCCCGATAAATGGTAATCAGATTAGGGTACTATAATTACCTGATGCTACAACGCAAGAGGTTCAAGAATGTATCCGGGGCTTACAATTTACTTATTCAGAATCACTGCTAGAACGGCTCTGGGATGCTATTTGGCGTCCATTACTTGAAGCCCTCGCCTACCTCTAGGGACAATTAGCCTCGATTATCACTAGTAGATCCCTACAGACATTCTTAGCCAGCTATCACTTCATGAAGCTAGATACCATGCACCAAAATCCACTAAAGCAGTCCTAAACACAGAGCCAAATCTTCCCATACATCATCCATCAAGGCATTGGTTCATAAGAGGCTACGCTTCATTAGAATCTCCGTCAAACATAGGGCAAGATCTACTCTCCCAGTTACTCTATGAAAATACCAAGATTATCTAGGAAAAGCCTTCAATATGTTAATAATAAGGTGGGTATAATAAAAGACATCTACTCAACGCTCTAATTAGAGCATGTCGTACCTTCGTCACCGGACAAGAGCAATATTATTGGATAGTTGCAGACTTGTACAAATTTTCACATTGCAAGACACACAAAATCGGATCCAGCAGAGCCTTCACAGTATTATTCGTTTCTGCACATCCGTAACAGAAAACTAAAAGAAAGCCCCCCGTTTCTTTCATATCCTCAGCATGTTCAACTGGAACCAACCATGCCAAGCAGCTAGCCAACGACGGGATCCATCTTGTCAGCGCCTTCCGTCTCGCAGATTTGAGACAAATTGTTACAACACTCTAGGAAGTCTCGGGTGAGTACTACATCAATTTAGCGAAATAACTCTATGAGAAGATTCGGGGCGAAGGGATGACGGATATTGTGGCATGTGAGGGGCTTCAACCAGCTATTCGAGCACTGCATAATAGTCAGAACAATAGCCCTGTGGCAGATGAAGCTCAATTAGAGCAGTGCAACACAGAACAGGTGGCTCATGTGCCCATGATATGCACAGCACTGCCAGAAGAAAAGGGAGCAGGAAAAATATATCGGCTAGCACAATATCGTGGCGTCTGGATGATTAGTTTTAACGACTATCGGAATAGCTGTGGTGTATCTAAATGGAATGGCTTGCCCTCTCATACTACTCAAGCTACTTTTCGTCGGAGTTACTAAGCATTGTTCTTTTCTGGGGCATCAAAAATGACTCGATGCAGCGTGAGTCAAATGCCACTGCAGCTATCGCATCTGTAACACGATCTCTCAGCAAATCGTAGACTCGCAGAGCGGCACAGCCCTAATTGCGCATCACCTGGCATTCCTTCATTAGGCGCTCCACTACACTTTATTTATACTGCACATGATATTTGGCATGGCATCTTAGCGCCCTTTTCCTAGAATAAAATTCCTTAATACCATAGATAATAAACAAGCCTCGATAATTCCTGCGTCTTTTATCAAAGTTCCCCGTGGGTCATCCCGGGTAAATCCTCAGCTTACAACGGGTCTGGCCCCAAAAAATAATCCTTGCCATGAACAGCTGAATCAGCGGCAAATCAATTGGCCGCCAGTGCTTATCCCAACCCTCTCAACTACGACACTGCCCAACAATTTTGACAATAACATTGTCCCAGTATTTGCCCCAACCGCAGTCACCATGTCGGAATCTTGCGACTATACTTCATCTACAGCAGTCGAAGAGCATCTGCCCTTCTGGGACACCGAGAGCGTTCCGTCAAAGGATCATGGCGAGTTTGTGAAACGCATAACCAGTAAGTTATGATCGCCTGGTTAAACATAAACCTCATACTGAATCATCTCAGGCGGGCCAAGGAGCACCGGCTCACGCCACCCACCATTTCATCCCAACGCAAATGAATACAGCTCTTGGATCAATGCACCAAACCCCGACAAATATACCTCTTTTGGCAGCGATGGTGTGACGGCCAGTGTCAATGCCTACGGAAATCTTATACAGTTCAGCGCGTATTTTGACGTTGGAACTTCGGGTATGTTTTCCGCAGACCAAGCCGTCACAGATGAGCCATACTGGGTAGTAGAACGATTAGAAACCCTCTTCGCTCTTGGTGGGTACAAACAGCGAACAGATATGACATATGGACTCATGATCACCGGCCTTATCCTCCCAAATCGTCCAGATATTGGCTATGTCCATAACAGATGGCCACGATATACATTTGACGGAGACGAACAGCATGTGACAATTCAGTGGATGGTGCACAATAAGACTGTCCTCCAGCAATACCTCATCAAGAACACTGGACAAGAACAGAGGATTGGGCTTAATTTTGCAGGTCACATCCACATTCGGGAACTAGAATATCTCTCTGAATCCAACCGTTTTAATAGTGATTGGGGCGGGCATTGTCACACCAGGGCCCCAAATGGCTATGGATGGGTTCTTACTCATCCATTCGGACCCGATACCGTCTCTACCAAGACCCGGCAGGATGTCTCCACCATGGTAGATCATACGGACGAATACTCTACTTGCCCCTCAAGGCCTGAACCCCCAGACGAAACGGAACACAACGACGCTGAGAGGTCAACGCCTCTAAACTGCGATACTGAGGCCATAGTAGTTTTAGTGTCTATATTTGTGGATGGAACGGCTATCGAGTGGGAATCACCTTATGATGGTGGGGAGGGGACGGAAGTTGAGTTGCTTGTCAAGAGCCTGGATAAGAATGAGACCACTGAGGTCATTGTCGCTTATCAAATGATTCACTTATCAAATTTTAAGGATCACGGGCAAGACTGGACGAAGTTCTTAATTTCCTATACAACAGCAGATGTCAGCCAGCATCTCATCAGTGCTTCGGCTACATTCAAGGAACTCACCTTTTTTCAGGAAGAGACACATTTGAATCCGATTAACGCAATCAAAACTCTCACAGGTCTTCCTACGGGTAATGAAACCCCAGTCAATCATATCGATTTCGTTATACAAAGGACTCTTGAGCACATTTTGTCCGTATGTGCCATTCCAGTAAACAATGGCGACTCAAACGAGGATGCCGCAATCGCGTTGACTTGTGGCGACATATCTGGCCACCGCATCTGTTCTTCGGCAAGTTTGTAAGTATACTAGTCATACATCGCGTTCTAGGTCGCAATATACTTATAAGCACAGCTTTGCTTTCGGCTTCTTGTTGGAAATTTCGAAACTGCTTGAAGAAAGGCCATTCAAAGGTGACAGTTCTTTTGAGCTCCTGCGAAAACGACTTAAAATTACTTGTCGTGGCCACCTTACATGGCTGTCAAAAATCGACAAAGAAGAGTCGGGATGTTTTGATGCAAACTACTGGGTCAATGGGAGGATCTTTAAGCCACAAGATGATAACCTCTCTTTCATACCGGACAATTCGTTCACCGATTCCGCTTATCAAATAATCAAGGCTGCGGAATTCGCAAACATATACAACACTGAAATAGACCAAGATATTTCGCGGCTAATCGTGTTTGGCACTGCCAGAGACTGGATTCGAAGTCTGGATGAGTCGGACAAGCGTGGCTCAAGCGCTTGGCCACATGCACAAGTTGAAGGGTATAATAAGTATCGCCTGAGCGATCATTTTTGGATTTGGAGAGCGCTAAAGGCCATTGGAGCTTTTCCAAAGACGAAGGCACTTGATACAACAACAACAGTCCAATCGGATAACAAGCTAATGATGGAGGAATGCCGTCCCTCAAAGGTGGATATTATGCAACCCAGAGATGATAGAAAAGAGGCCGATGATGACGTCCTTTACCCTATTACTGAAGAGGACAAAAAGCTGTTTAAACGATTTACTGCGGGAGACATTCAACGAGATATTCTTCGGCAATTTACAGCCGAAAATGACGTCTCGAAAAGACGAATGCTGGCCATGACTCGTTCACCTCGCGAAACTCGATTTCTCTTTCACGCCAGTGACACGTCATTGTTCTATGGCCTTGATTTGGACTTTTTTCTTCGCGAAACTCCATTTAATGAAGTATGGGAAAATACGCTAAAGGCACAGCTGCATCATAGCGAAAACTCGGAGACTGGGTGGGAGAACCTGATTCGATACGCGCTGGCGATCATGAT
Source organism: Calonectria henricotiae (assembly GCA_020623695.1). Classification (NCBI taxonomy): domain Eukaryota; kingdom Fungi; phylum Ascomycota; class Sordariomycetes; order Hypocreales; family Nectriaceae; genus Calonectria; species Calonectria henricotiae. The sequence continues at coordinate 19,379 of JAHVYB010000209.1, forward strand.
AGGAGCCAGGCACAGGAGTATCAACAAACGGTTGCCAAAGGATTTAGTCGTGTCTTCTCTCAATGTCTTGTTTCGTGCCACAAGTCCAAACGGTTTGTTCCATGGGCAAATTGACAGTACCACTAAAGAACCAACCGTAATAGATATTGAAGATGACAAGGACTTTTTCTTCCATGCCACTTTCGAAATCCCATTCATTCTCCTTACTAACAAACAAAAACTTCATTTGATATTAACCGATAAGCGTCATGATCGGCTCGGTGAAGATGGTATATCAGGTTTAGGTCGACCTAGGCAAGCACAACAAACACATGATCAGATGGAAGAATTTGACTTGATTACAACTCACCCAAAACGTCAGTCTCCTGTGGTGGACAGAGACTACAAATCTTTCGAAATATCTTCTGTCAATATTATCAACAATCAGAGCCCCAACTTAACAGTCAAAGCTTTGACCAAATCGAAGCCAGCTGAGATTATTGCAATGAAAAAGACGATGCCATTTAACAGTCTTATCGACCAAAGCAGCATTGTCGAACTTAAAGAGGAGTGGCTGTACAATTACCCTACATTTCTCATGATAGACAAGCCATGGGATGGAGATGATCTTGACAAAGAACTGCGTCGCATCCAAGCACAAGCTAAAAGTGACACCGCTAGCTCGGTTATCGCAACGGCGGCGCACAACTTCCTCAAGCGCTTGCAAGGCGAACCAATTGATGCTTGGTTTGATCGTGAGGAAACTGAGTCCTGGATTACAGATGTCCCAAAACAAAAAGAGCTCCATAAATCGGAACGTAGGACAAACAAATTTATTCCAAAGAAAGTACTAGGAAATAATGAGCTCTGGAACATGCTGAGCGCCGTTCGTACAGCCACAAAAGCCAAAAAGAGACTAGTCTGGCTTCTGTGCGCCTCTGAACAGACCGCACTGGTTTGCTTTCTCACCAGTCCGGAAGAAGAGAAGTCGTCCATATCATTATTCTTTGATCGACATTCTCATTACGAAAATTGGTTTTTCGATGATACCGCCATGGCTCTCAATCTGTGGGAAACGGAGCTTCACCTAAGCTTCTATCAATTGGTCGACGGGGGAAATCTATCATCCGTTAGAGGTTTACCCAAACTAAATAAGAAAGATTTTCCGAACACAGAGATCAAGCTTGTAAAAGCTAGCATCGGGTTTCGTTTTCTAGGGGACTTTTTTGATAGATATTGGACCTGCCATTTGATCGAACACATCCCTATCAAAACGAGCAATCCCACTCACCCATCTAGGGCGCTGTTGAATGAACTCCAAGTTTCCAATCGCTTTGCGCTCCTTAGGGATAGTAAGGACAACTCGGTCAAAAATAAAGAGTGCTTGAGACAAAGAAAAGTACTTGAACTATACCTTTTTGGTGAAATACTGGAAGAACTAGTGGGGAGCACGAAAACCATTTATACCGCAGTTGAAACCAAATTTCCCTTTAAGCACGGCGGGATTTTATCCTCAGTTTTGAACAGCAATGATTACTTCAATTTCAACACCCAATGGCAAAGTTTCCAGCAGATCTTGCAAGTTGTCGAGGAGGAGCTTTCCGATGTGCTACTCACTATATCTAAATGGAAGAGTCGTGAAAAGGACCGCGGTCAGGAGCGGCCACGCTGGACACGCAACGACGAACGCAAATATCGCCAGTATATAAGGAAGCTAGAAGGCATGAATCGGTTACGCATTAGAGACCTTCAAAAATACTGCAGCAATATCCGATCACTAAAGGAAACACTAAAAAGCAACCAAGAACAAATTAGTAATGACCTCAATCTTCGTGGGTCGGAAAACATTCGGTTCTTCACCTACGTTACCGTCGTATTCTTACCCTTGGGCTTTGCTGCTAGCATATTCAGCATGGGCGATGAGCCGCCTAGCAGCGTTCTGATTCCCATGGTTGTGTGTGCAACTATCGCCCTTCTCCTTACCGCGGTCGCGCTAGTCAATGCCAGACGATTGAACTTTGGTGTTGGCAAGTTAACAACCATCATCCACCAATATTCTAAGAAGAAGATGAATGAAAGTTCATTGTTCCAGACATACCAAGGTCACCAGCGTGAGCGGAGAAAGAGAAGGGAAGATGAGGAAGCGGATCCTGAAAACGTCCCAACACCCAAACCACAGTGGAATCGGCGGCGCGAGGCCCATAAAGAAACCATGTCCTGGCATTTTTGGTTTTGGCTGGCGTATATCTTTGTTGAGTTCCCCGCACGAAGGATTGCTGTTGCATTTCAAAACATTAAAAACTCAACATTTACCACTTGGCGAACGTACTTGAATCTAGCGTTGGGGGTCTTCTTGCTTCCGGTCTTTATTTTCTCATTTCTCATCCAGATTGCGCAGTATAATATTTTCGACCTCTTCCAATTCTGCTGGGGTATGTCTAGCCATTGTCTCCCTTGTTCATTACTAACCAATTTCCAAAGAATATATCAAATATTTCAATTTGTCGGATAATACAGAAGATAGCAGAGAGAGTCTTGAGTATCTTTCGTGGTTAACCTATCCACTACACAAATATCGCCCGCTAAGAGAGCTAAATAAACAAAGGGAAGTGTCAGAACAGACAGAAGAGACACACCAAGATGATTCCTCAGAGTACATGAGTGAGTAAGAAATGTTGAATACAGATGGCAACCTCAGAGATCGTTTTTATTAATAATTGAATGCTTATTATATATTAAACCGTAGTCTTATCGCCCCAAGACCAAATATACAACAGGAGCCTGCAATAGCTTGTCAGCAACCCAAAGATGTTCATACAATAGGCAGGTAATTTCGTACCTAGTTACCCTTATATAAGTCAGGGATAGGAGTTGTATTCGGGTATGGCGCCATGCCTGGCAAGCGGTTGGGAGTGCCAGAGCCCAGTTGCCGAGCACTCACTTCAATGGGTGCAATATGTCGTCCACCTCTTAGTGGCGTACGCCATTTTGTCCGACTTTACCATATTGGGGGTTTGAGTTTTATTTTTCTTCGCCGTCAAACTCTAGGCCTGTAGAATAAGCGTCTAGAATAAGCGAAGGGTCAGTATGTCCTGTGGCATTGTGCCGCGACGCGTAATAGGGGGTGGCGGATCGGTGTCACACTCTTCCGCCAGCCAGAACCGTCGCCAACCAAGCTGTTTATTTTGCACCAGGAAACTCGGTGCCTTGGTCTTGGCTACTTCGACTCATTACCAGGTATCTGAGGCTTCATATTTAACAAGCGGCGACCAAGAAAAGGAACCAAAAATATGCTTACAATACACGTCGCCGTGTTCGATCAGGTAAGATGGCGGCCAAAGCGACAGCAAAGTTCCAAGCCCATACCATCGAGCTATTAGCCTCTTACAGGCTTTCGCCGACTGACTTATTTGCGAGTCAACCTAGTTTTATCCGGCCAAGCATTTCAATATGTTTCAGTTGGTTCAACATGCGGTCCCCCTCCGCGAGTTTTGATCTGACCATTACCCAGCTCTACCCCTGAAGCAAGTTTCAAGGCGCCTTTTACTACCCAGTCATGGAATCTTAGGCTGAGCCGGGTTCCCCCACTAATTGTATAGCAATAGGGGCCGCCCACTGTTCATATTCCAATTCAGCTTTTTGGCATCGTGATTGACCCTAAGCTCGGCTTCGATAATTGGCTTCCTGCCACCAGTCGCATCTTGGCTAGGTAATCATATCAAACCGATATGATTAGCTACCCAGCATATCTTGTCCGTCATCTTTTTCCCACGCGCTGCCATATCAACCTAGATGGAGGAACGCTGCTGATTATACTGTCTAGGCTGTGGAATGGCTTTTTTTGACGATATCCCTGACCGTTGTTGTCGCTCGAATTGTGGCTCGCATTTGGATGAGAAAGTCATCTCTTTGGGGATCAGAACTTTGTCTTGTGCTAGGTCTGTTGTGCTACCTGGCCTTTGCTGTAGAAGACATTTGGCTTTTTTGTCTTGGGGCCAGGGTAGACGAGCTGTACAGTACAAAGACTTTTGTCAGAGTGAGTTCTGTTTGTGCTATCAACTCTACCATCTAATTAGCTAATAATTTCGCTAGGTATTTTATATCCTTGGGTTTACTTTTGATTTAGGATTTTATTTCCCCAGGTTCAGCCTATTGATATTCTACCACGAGCTGATTCCTATTTCTGAGGCAAAATTGCGTCTTTGCTTGTACATGGTTGCAGCTTACAGCGTATGTGCATTTTTCGCGACGGTATTAGTGGATATATTCTGGTGTGGAGTTGACGTTCGTGCAAACTGGTAAGCTGAGGTGAGCGTATTTAATTAAATCGACTGGTCTAATCTCTCTTTAAAAGGGCTCGGGGCAACAATTGTATGCTTGGATTGGATCCCAATCAATGGACGGTTAATTGGTGTCTCTCTATTATTTCAGAGATACTGGGTAAGTAATTTGCATGGATAACCCATGTTGAACGTTGCTTGACTAATATCCATTCTCTTAGTTTTTGCGTTACCATTCGGTATGCTGCCGACGCTAAAAACCTTGGCAAAAAAGGATAAAATCGGCCTAATTTGTCTTTTTCTGCTTGGGATCGTAGCATTGATAGCTAGTACGGTGCGGTACATCCTCTCCAGAGCTTCCACGACGAGTTTTACAACTTGTAAGCATCACCATCCTCCCTTCATGGACAACAAGTGCCAACTTCATCTAATAATATCGGCGGTGTAGTTCTTCTTGCAGGGGCGGAGATTACAATTCAGATCATCATTGTATCCATCCCACCGTTGCGACCACTGCTCCGCATGGCATCTTCAAGATGGGGCAGAATGACCAACTATCGAGGGAGCGCACGGAAGACGTCCGAAGTAAGCCAGACACGGCCATTCGTGTCTAACATTGAAAGCCATGCGGCTACCCAAGTACCAGACTAAGCAACATGACCTTTCTGTGTGATTTATGATAGAGTATTTATTAGATAAAAGTGCAAAGAAATGACGAAATAATGAATCTTAGATGACATCCCTATTGTGATAGCATGGGGGCAAACCGTCCTTTCAACAAGGGCCTTTGGGGATTGCTACAAAATGTGCTTTATTGAGAACATGGCCACCCCGCAAAATCTCCAGGGACGCGTTGCTTGTCCAGAGCTACTAATTATTTCCATTGAGGATGGAGTTCATCCAAATATATTGGCTCGTCGAATCCAGAATGAATCAGATGCTCCCGGCCTGGAGAACTTTGGCCAAACCATGCTGATATTCGCCCATGACTACCTCGGTCGTATTTACGTGTCTCGACGCGTTTTAGTATTCGACCCACGAGAATCTTATCGCGTTAGACGTTGGCACCCCAGTCATTTCTTCATTGATCCATAATGTCTAATTATCACACTCCATATCGCGTGCTGAAGTGGCGACTGTGCGTCATTTTGGTGGTAAACCTGTCACAATACAACGACAACCGTATTGTATCGCATGGCGAACTTGATTCTCAACATCACAGACCCATCACACACTGCAAAGGACAACGCGCCTTCATTTAGAACTATTCAAATAAATTCTAATTGTCTCCTCTCGCGTGACCCGCGACCTTGGCTATCCCTGCGACGTTTACGAAACATATTGGCCCTCAATTCATCAAGTGGAGCCATTTGAAAAAGAGACTGGAATCACCTTTAATCTTGATAGCGAAGGATAGCGTGATAGACAGTTTCATGAATAAACATGAATGATCATGAGTTTGTATTAATACATATGAAATAAAAATATTACGATGGGTTATTTTCAATGGTTGTTGTGGTGGTAAAAAAATTCGATTGTCTCTAGGGTAGGCCACATGCCGGGATCTAGCCAATAACGACACATCTCTTTCACCGCTCCCCACTTATTCACAACTCAACTAGGAGTAGGAGTCAATGACGGCATTGTTATGAAGCAATCTAAGAACTGGGGAATTTAATTTGGGCATTTGGAGGTGAGATGATACATATTCGTATAATAAGTAAGCTTCCCCCAAAAAATCTTGTATTAGGCGTGCTGGGGAGATGAAAAATAAAAGATTTTCTGGAAGAAAAGAAAGTGATGTTGGTAGGTGAATAGATGCTGGAATGGGAATTTTCGTCCAAGTCATCAGTGTTGTTTAGAGGCAGCCGGGATGCATTGATGACGACTTGGAAAGTTCGTCTGTTTTGTTTAGCTCCGATGGCAGCCGACCATCAAACGAGCCCTAGAACAATTCCTTAGATTCCTTGTCCGTGCTGAGCGCGCCAAAGCTTAGGTTCGCCTCAAAGATTGGATGACAGCCCGGTAATTACATACGGGGATGTCGTTGGACCAAACCACAGATTAATGATGCGTTGGATGAGGCGTAACAGCGATGGACCAAGTACGTCGGTAATTGGTAGGGTCAAAACCCGCTCCACCCTCTGAGCAGAGGTAAACAATTAATCGGCGATGACCCTCATTTCGGTTCGACTGTTATGCATTTGCATCCGCAAAATTGAGGTGAGAATGCCCTTCTCAACTTGGAGCGCCCTGGGTTGAACCACAGTCGGTAGGGGTTCTCCATGGAAGATCATACGGACGGGTGGATATGTCATCCCACCTTTTCTCAGTCGCAATCGGATGATTGGAATAAAGCGTGTTTGATGTATACATGGTGACACAAGAAGCCTTGTTCGTCCAAACAAACAAACTAGCCGGGAACAGCAACAGCAATTACCGCATGGAGAAGTTGTTATTGAGGGTCAAAGCGGCGCTGTCTGTTCATTGGTGCGACGACAAATAAGCGCATTTTTTGCTCTCTCGGAACGCACCCGATCGTTTCAGCCAACCCTTGCCGACTTGTTTCATAATGCCTCGTGGCTCATGGGGTTTTCAGGGCGAGTCTCGGTTGCCCTGGCCGAGGTACGCTATATACAGCGATGACCCTAGATTGTAGGGGCTGAAAAAGCAAGTTGCAGTGTTTATCATGGGGAAAATGGAGAACTCGGAGTGGAGGATAAGTCTTGGGTCTGGGTTGTTGATCCTTCGATCAGGCTAATATCGTGGAGCTCGGCAATCTACCAGTGTTTCTGAGAAAGTAGACACACTTAACAAAACCGCATTCGGAAGTTGTTGCGATGTCGAATGAGTCGTTGACATTTGGGATCCCTGAAAGACCGAGATATGGGTGTAGATATTTGGATATTTAACAATAGTCTCCCAACCTGACATTGCGCATCTTCTCAAGCACCTTCCTTCCAGATTCACACACCAACCTTCATTCTTTTCAAGCCGGTCTTGTATCTACATCTCTTCACCCACACTCTTTCACCAACAACGTAAGAAAACAATATTTTGACTATTTTTACAATATGCCTTCGCTTTCTCGATCTGTTCTTCTCGCCCTCCTCCCTGTCTTGGCCACGGCTGGTCCCGTGGATAAGAGGCAGCTGAGCGGTCTTGGAGGTGGCTACTCCGGTCTTGGGGGCGGTTCGAACTCTCTGGGCGGAGGTGACTCTTCCAGCGGTCTTGGCGGCATCCTTGGAGGTCTTGGTGGTTCTGCCGGAAGCGATAGCAGCTCCGGGTCTTCGGGGGGCCTTGGTGGGCTTGGCAACCTCGGCGGACTTGGTGGGTCTTCGGGAGGTGATAGCAGCTCCGGATCAGGCGGTCTCGGTGGCCTTGGTGACCTCGGTGGTCTCGGGGGCGGGTCTTCTGGTACCATCCCCGGCCTTGGCGGCCTAGGAGGTGGCTCTGGCGGCAGCACACCTTCTTTGCCCTCAATTACCCCAGGGGTTACACCTTATGTGCCTTCTACTCGGTCTGTAGAGGACTCTGACATCCCTGCTGATTCTTCCAAAAAGAACAAGAGAGCAAAGGCTGCTCGTCAGCTTTCTGGCCTTGGCAGCTTTGGCAACCTTGGAGGACTCGGAAGCTCCACTGGTAGCAGTTCTGGCTCTTCCAACGGCCTCGGGGGGCTTACCAGCCTTGGCAGCACCGGTGGATCTACCCAGAATGGACTTTCTGGCGATTGCAAGGACGTGATCCTCATCTTTGCCCGTGGTACCTCGGAGATGGGCAACATGGGATCCGTTGTCGGCCCTGGCCTCTACAGCTCCCTCGAACAGAAGGTTGGCAGCGGCAAGGTCGCCGCTCAGGGTGTTGATTATGCTGCCTCTGCTGCTGGAAACGCGCAGATGGGTGACCCAGCGGGTTCCGAGACAATGTAAGTCGACTCGAGCCAAGGGCTGAGCCAAATTGAAGCAACGTTAATTAGGTAAACAGGACAAAACTCATCAAGCAGGCCTTTACCAAGTGCCCCAACGCCAAAGTTGTCATTTCTGGTTATTCTCAGGGTGCCATGCTCGCTCATAATGCCGCTAAGAAGGTTGGAGCTGACGCCAGCAAGATTGCTGCTGCCGTCACCTTTGGCGATCCTTGTGAGTCTTACCCAGCGCTGTTTTAAACTCTGGTGAAACCAAGCCACTAACTCATTATACAGTCAAGGGACAGGGATTTGAGGGAATTGATGGTTCCAAGTGCAAGGTCTTCTGCAAGACTGATGATACAGTTTGCGGCGTTGCCAACATTGGTGGCCTGGGCGGTGGCTCGTCTAGCGGAGTGTCCACCTCTGGCGGTACTGGCGGCCACATGAGCTACGGAAATGATGTGGATGCCGCGGCTGAGTTTGTCGTCTCTGCTATTGGTGGTGCCAGTGCCTCGACCTAAAAGATATTTTTGCATTGAGTTTTGCAATCTGCTTGATGGATTAGGTAGAAGAGTACTAGTATTTATCTGCTTATATAACCTCTTGATGTCTACAGGTAGCTCATGAATCTAGATCTACTTGCATTGTCTCACTAATATCAAACTATCCCGTATTGGTGAAGTGCGCAATCCAAACTTTAAGGATCAATAATCCTGGATAAGTAGGTGTCGTTGTTTCTAGAATGGGCTATGATTGTAATCAGAAGCTTAGAAAATTAATACGTTCGAGGCCAAGAAGAAACGTTGCCAAGTAGCGCATGGACCAGACGAAGCCTTCAAAGTCATTCCAGAAGTGGAGATGTGTTTTCAATTCAAAATGATAGCCATAGAAAGTTATGTATCCCTGACCCCAAAAATTCCTCTGGCAGTAGGTTAATACCAGCCTCTGCCTCCCAAGAGATTTTGAAATGAGAGGTTCTGTATTTTTAACTGTGAGTGGCATGATGAATGTTTTCGTAACTAGTAATGTTGGCCATAACTAGGCCTGATACATTTAGACTGTGATAGAGCATAAACTGATTGACTATTTATAATTATCCAGATGCAGATTGATCTGCTAATGCCGTTAGAAATGTTGACTTTCACAAAATTAATCCATTTTATATTGGATTCTGCTATATGGTTTAGTATAGCTCCTAGTTACAAGTTACCAGACTTAGGATGCTATTGGGATGCTTCACGAAACCACCTTATAAACAAATTTACCTATAATGCGGCCACTCATCTAATTTCCAGCTCTATTTAAGAGATTCCTTGGCAATAATTGGAATTTGAATTCTCTAAAAAGCTTGACTCGATAAATTATTACAGCCTGGATTGCAGTGGATCTTGTTGCGCGAGCCAAGATAGAGAGGATTCTCCATGAATGACCTCAAACGGGATACCTATTCAGTCACCCGTATACTGTAAAAGGTGGCTTCCAATATTTCATTCCTGTTACATCACTCGTGTGTACGGGTTGATATTCAAAGTTACACTTGACGAGGCAAATCTACGTCTGGTCATCCCAATACAGATATGTATAGGATCTGGGACGGGAGATGCGCAAGTAGAAGCTGACTTGCCTGTTTACACGGCTTGCCCAGAGTAAACGCTTTAAGTTTTATCGAATAAGAGCACGGAACAAGTAGAATAGCATATTTTGGATAAATACACGAAAACAATATTAATGTAATCCAGCATTGATACTCCTTATCCTTAGTTTCGTTCCAGCGACTTTTTTGCCAGATCTAGCGTGTCAGAGATAATGTTCCAAAACAAATGTTAATATTCTCGCTCGATGAAACATGTGCACAAGATATTCCCCAAGTTATACAAAGAACCAGTCAAATTCCTATGAATTCTTGTATTGGTCTGATCTAGTCAGGCATTATAAAGTGTATAGATGGCATACGATGTCGCTTGTGGATATCATAAGCGGGTCTTTAAAGACCTCTGGTGAGATGGCCGAGTTGGTTATGGCGTCAGGTTAAGGTCACCTTAACAACCTAAGATTCCTGATGGAGCAATCCTCCTGGGTTCGAGTCCCAGTCTCATCATTTATTTTTGGTTTACCTGTCTGTCTGTGCACCTTCTAGTCTTCTGAAGGGTCGTGTGTGGGGTATTGCTTTTTTGTGTGATATTTCATTGTTGACAGTTTGTAAAGTTATATGAAAAGCTAACATTTATGTTCCTACTTATCAACTATTCTCCTGGGACACTGAATACATTGCATTGCATTAATTAAGTCGTGAATAAAGAAATGATTCGTATCTACCGATTCAATTGCCAAGCTCCTTTCAAACGTGCCGACAGTCGAAGCCGAAGATTATTAATCGACGGTAGAAAATATTCTCACTACTAGCGAAAGTTTGCGTCAAGATTTGATACTGTAGTCATCAGATGTACTTTTTTGATGTGTATTTGTGCCAATTGGATGCCAAACGGCGAGTTCTTGTCTCAGTACAGGGTCCCGGTTAGTCGGTTTTGGAACATGTCGCTTGGTGCCGGTCCAACCGAAACAGGAAGCATCGGCGTTATTCAGCGGAGCGCCGATTACGCCGGTAACACGATGAATTCAGAAGAAGAGAAAAAGCAAGAATAATCTCCTATCTATTACTTACCCATAAAACAACTGAGATTCAGGTATTTGTTTTGCTTTTTCGGCCCCTCCGATGATTAGGATGGAACATGATATGCCGCTAGCCTCATCAGCTACAAAAATTGCTCAATCGGCCCCAGCAGGTTTTCTGTTGCCATCATCGTGATGCCGTATTGGGCTCCACTGTTGCGGTCCGATACAGCGGTGTAACTACTTGGCTAATAAATACTGTCTTGGGTTTAGCAAGGGTGACGTAAATCGGGAATTTTCACCTAGGCACCATTGAAAACCACCCCCTTGCAACGCGTTCAATGAGTGTCACCCCGTTCATCCGTTGTGCGTCAAGTCGGTTGACATGCTCGGTGACTATAGTTCCTCACTCCATACTCTTGTTTGCATGTGTCGTAATGGCGTGGCTACAGTCCTTGCGCGGTCATAGAAATTTTGTTCTGGCGTCGTGCTGCGTGGCCGTTTTCTCGGACATATTTCTTTACGGGGTATTACTACCCATCCTTCCATATGACCTACCAGACCGTATTGGGGTGGCGCCTGAGCAAGGTATGAACTGAATTCCCTCAAAAGCCCTGTCATCTGTATTAACCATTAGATTTTTATTTTTTAGTACAGGTATGGGTGGCTGTTATTCCGGCACTGTACTCCGCCTCGATGGTTTTTTCTAGTCGTGGGTGGCCCGCGTGTCTTTTTCATTCTGCTAGCGCTAACAGTGCAATACAAAAGCTATCGCAGGCGTGCTATCTGATATTTGCGGTAAGCGACGACCGTTATTCATCAGTGCCGTAGCAATACAATTGGTCGGGGTTAGTCTTATGACCACTGCAACGTCCCTGGCACTTTTTGCGGTAGGGGTTGCAATTGCAGGTTGCTCGTCTGGCTTTGTTTGGACAAGCAGCTTGGCCCTTGTCCTTGACTCAACAAATGAAGACTGTGTGGCATCATCTATGAGTTGTGTAGGGTTCAGCATTAGCTGCGGCGTCCTGATCGGACCTCTTCTCAGTGGGATTGTCTACCACGCGAAAGGCCACTATGCAGTATGGGGCATGTGTTTTGGACTAATTGGGTTTGATCTTGTCCTTCGTCTGATAATGGTTGAGCCAAGAGGCAATGCACTTATTTCCAACTCGGAGACTACTGGCATTGAAATACCACAAGCCGTTGAAGGCGACAGAACCAAGAACCAGCCAGTGTATATTGGGCGTGTTACCTCTTGCACACAGGCGTCACAAGGTCAGAAGCCTAAAGCTCAGCGTCTGGCCATCGTATCTCTTTGGAAATCTCCGAGGTTTTCATTCGCCATATTTGCTACGATATGCCTTGCCATTGCTTTGACATCATTTGACGGTGCACTTCCAGTCTACGCGGAGCAGCTTTTCAGCTTCACCTCGATGGAAGTTGGCCTCTTATATCTGGCTATTGCAATACCGGCGTTCATCCAACCAATAGTAGGGTGGCTTGTGGACCGCCATGGAGGTAGATTGATTGGTGCTGCGGGCTTTCTGCTAAGCTGCCCTACATTGGTATGTCTGAGATTTATTGACCACGATTCCACGAGTCAGAAGGTCTTATTGATTGCACTCTTGGCTCTAATAGGTGGTGCATTGGCCGCAACCATTCCGGTGTATATGGCTGAAGTGAGCTGTGTAGTATTGGATGGCGAGGAGACTGGTCCTGGCGCGTTCGGTACAAAGAGTGCTTTTGCGCAGGCTCATGGATTATGGTCAGCATCCTACTCGATTGGTTGTACTATTGGTCCTTTGTGGGGAGGGTGGATTAAAAAAGCGTCTGGGTGGAAGACCGAGACGTGGACTGTTGGTCTGTTGTGTGGGGTTGTTGGTGTTCTTGCACTGGTATTTACAGGACGCAACAAGCCCTTTGTTGAGAAATGAAAGTGCAGGAGCCGTTTAATTCATTAAAAAACACCGCGGTCCTAATGAGCCTTCACTGTAGAACTAGTCACTATTTTGGCCTATACGCAGTAGTAAACTGTCATCTTCTCGTCAGGGAAGCCGCACTACGTAGAAGAGGATAGAAGAAATTCTGGTCAATACTTATATGTCCATGAGTGAGTATAATCACTGGTGAGTAGAGTATCAATGGGCACATTGTTCAACCATGACTTTGCAAGATAATAATATGGTGTGAGATTACCTAGGCAGTTCCTTGTCAATTTAGTAGCTTGTAGCAGACCTGTATGTCAAAATCACCTGTTCTAAAGGGCACAAATGGCCTCCCCTCATCGTTGGTCCAATCAACAAAACCATTACTCACTACGTCTACCTCATACCCAAGCAATATAGCAATATCCCGTGTAACTGGACTTGTGTTCGTTGTGATGACATAAGACATGGCATTCTGTTGTGCAACCCTGACCACTTCCTCCTCCATAAACTGCAGGCATTTCACCCGAAATGCGGGATGAATGAGTTTTTGCCGATCTATGACTGAAAAAAGATTTTTCATATAGATACTTCCATAGCTTTCTCGTTCGAGTTTAGCTACTAAAGGTGCTTCCAGATCGTCCAAGAAGTGCGTGAAATGTGCAATAATGCCATCACTTGGGATATCCTCAGGTCCGTTGTCGGATGCAATGTTACAACTGACACCCACTAATGACCCGTCGCAATCAAAAACACCAAATGAAAGCTTTGGTTCCCGTAGTAAGAATGGTTCGAAAGTGCGCAGAATCAGTAGAAGCTCATCATAGCAGGCTTTCCTGCCCTTTGCATCATCCCACATATGTGCCGCCGGCTCAACATCAACCATATTTGATGCAATGATATCCCATGCCTCTATTGCCAAGATGCTGTTAAGTGGTTTAATTGTCCACACAGACAAGGGGCTTGAAGAACTGGCAGGGGGCGATCCCACTAGCTTCTCAAAGATCCCTTGTATACTTTTAGCGGCGAAAAAGTCTTGCATGCTAATATCCATACCGTGCGACCTCAACTGAGATAAACATGAGACCACATTCAGCGACGTTCCCCCAACAGTGAAGAAACTTGATGTCAGCAATGTCTTGAGTGAAGTGGATCTAATTCCCTGACCCGACAGAATTGCCACGAAGTCCTTCAATTTCTGTAGATTGATGCTTGATAGATGACTCATTCTGTTCCAATCATATGTGTTCGAGCTGTCTCTGAAAAGGTCGTCCTCAAATCGAGCTAGCATGGCTCTTTTGTCGATTTTCCCCGAATTCGGTCGGAAGAGAAAACTCTCAACTGGCACAATAACGGGAAGTACAAGAGAGGGCAATTCAAGACAAAGATCTGCCGACAACTTCTCAATGTCGATGGTCTCGGAATCTTGGTACAGCAGAACCAGCTTACCAAGCATAGCAGAGTATATGATCACTGGACGAGATTTGAAAGACGTTACCTGACTTACTATCCTTGAGACGTTGCTGAGGTTGACCTTGTTCCCAGCGATTTTTATCACGTCGTCGTGACGACCACAAAAGAATATCTGTCCATTGCTTATGCGTACCAGATCCCCGGTGCGAAACCACACCCGGTTCTCGTCAGCCTTGGCGTGCTCCAAGTTGAAGTCTTTGGCAGAGGAGAATGAAGAACATGCCGACTGCGATTGGGTGGGAAGACAAAGGTAACCCGCTGCTAGGCTTGCACCAGTACAGAACAATTCCCCAACACCTTGGCCATCACGACCGTGTATAATTAATTCTGTATTGTCTATGGCACTTCCAATCGAAATGCGCCCTTCGTAGCTTGCAGCCCTAGCATCTTGAATAGAGTGTAGCTGAACTGCTGTCACATCCCCCATGACCTCGGTCGACCCATAGTAGTTGTGGAGCTGGCAGTGGGGTATGGACGCAAAGAATGCCTCGCAGGTTTCCAAGTTGAGCTCCTCGCCTGATGACACTACAGTCTTCAGGGCCAAGTCGCCCAATTCGGGATACTCCTTTAGCGAGGTCAATATGCTTCGAAGCAACGTGGGGACTAGTGTGATTCGAGTGACCCGGAATTTTCTGAGCACTTTGATAACGCTTTTTATGTCACAAAGTAAGGATGTCGGTAGAGTGACGAGAGGGACGCCTTTCAGCAACGGGGCCCAGAGCTCGGCAATTGAGTCGACAAAACCAATACCGGTCTTCATGGCGACGACATCATCTGCCCCGAATGGCTGCGTCCTCCACTGCCAAAAAAGGCGATTGAGGACAGCAGAGTATGGAATCTGGACTGCTTTTGGCAGGTTGGTTGAGCCTGATGTGTACAAGATGCACATTATGGGCTGATCAAAAACTCGCCATCGATTCTCTGACTCGCCGGAGAAATTTGCAACTAGACACTCAACCGCAAAGGGTTCAACGCCGCGAATCATGAGGTTTGGGGGAGATGAGACGGAATGCAAGAAGACCGAAGCGCCAGTTTCTGCCAGCATGCGTTGTTGTATTTCACAAGGAAGATTTGGCTCAATGGCGAGATACGGCCTGCCAAGGCGAATGACGCTCACCACAGCCACCAAATATGCCCATGAAGGAGAAAATGAGAGCGCGACAATGCCTGAGGAAGAACGTATTTGGTTTGCAACTGTAGCGCTTTGCTTAGATAAATCGGCAAATGTCCAGTTTTGACTCGAAATTCCGTCTCTGGCTACACATTTCTGAGTGTTTTGGGACAGCGCAGTTTCAAGAAATTCGATGAGGTTTGAACCGGATTGCATGATTGATGATCCAGTGGGCGAGTTCTCCATTTCGCCATTGCCTTGGATCGGAATCTGAAATGAATTAGTAGACGCTTCTATTAGTACTCATTACGGCTCAAGGACTCGCTCTGTGTATAGAAATAGGTGATAACATAAAATCAGTGATTGGTGTTTTATCGGTCATCACACCCTAAGGCTAGTGAGCTTCATCTCTCCAGTTAGGCAAGCGAAGGTAAATTACATTGGTCGATAGATTAATTAAGAAAAGAAAATGATCCAAAACGCTAATTTCAATCCAAGAGAAGCATCATCTGAGAAGGATAGACACCTGCGCCCGACCAGTCGTCATAACAGTGCTTTTTGGAATCATCTTACTCAACTTGGAGCTGCAAGACCCGTTTACGCCTACCTCTTGACCCACTTGACAATAAGGGCCGATTCTAAAATAATTCTTAGTGTGGTAATGTGAATCAACAACTTTGCATCTGCAGAAGATGTCTCACTAAAAAATGCTTTACAGAGTTGAAAGTATTCGGGTCAAAGTGACGTGCTTACCATATTAGGCCTGGCTGCTGACGCAGTTCTTGTTTATTATAGGGCTCAGTGTTACAATAAGAGACCTGTCATTCGGACGAGCACGAATTGATAGCCGGACTAATAGACTATGCCTAATATAGCATAGACCTATAAAATTGCTACCAATCCGATGACTAAGCAGCTTAGCCATACAATAGCCACAGTAGGCTAAAATTGGGTTATTAAAGGTACTTAAATGTATTCTCTACAATAATCAACCAACCAACATAACGAGAGAGTACCTACTATGCTCAACAATTCACAGCTATGAAAACAAAAAACAACCACTGTACGATACCGGATCTTGAACGAGGTAAAAATTAATTTGATGATGAAATGGGCCTGGATGTAATTATGTACAGAGCCCCTGCAGATTATGCTACCGATGGACACCCCAGCCAAGGGCGAGCCATGGGGTACAATTCAAAAGGATTTTGAAAACTTGATTGATCCTCAAATGACGAATTGGAATGCCTCATGCTTTGCAGTCTTTACTCTGCCACCACCTATATCCCTGCATGGTGTGGAAGTTCCTTTCAACCTGGGTTGGTGAGCCGAAGTTTAGTTGAATATGCTCTCTTGCCGCAGTAGAACTGGTAGAGTTCGTTATGGACTGGGTGACAAACGTGTTCGCGCTACCTGCCTCATTTATCCATAATCATTCTTCGTCTGTGGGTGTGAAGTATCATGAGCTCGGTTTCCGAGTCATTCTGGTTTCCCCTGGCATTAATCACAGCAACCACACCCGGCTGTGCCATTGACGATCTAAAGGGGCTTGGTCAGCTGATGAAGGATTACCCTATGATATGGAGCTATCTTGAGGTCGCATACCCTGGCAGCGCATTGGTAAAAAGACAAATGGAGTCAAGGGCCCAAAAAAACATACAACAGCGAGGATTCCCCGGTCGTCACCGACCCGAGTACTAATTCACCGCTTCTTAGCTTGACTATGGGAGAGCGGACGGGATCCCGTATTTTCTAAGAGCTATGGTCGTATGTGCCTGCTTGTGCCCGAAAGTGAGTGATATTGATACTGCGCATCACCGAAACAGTGGGCTTGTCTCTGACACTTGCCCTTCTACTTCTAGTTCGACCGTGTCCAACATGAAACTTTTGACGGGAAAAGAAATGGACCAAGCAGCGTCGATTTCATTTGACAGAATACAACGGGTAATGGATAATCTGGACTTGAAGTTTCACCTGAAACAAGAATTGAAGGGGAGGTGCGGTTGTATCAACTGCAATAAGGAGATGCTCGACTTCCGGCGCATACATGGAGATTCGTGTTACAAGCTGCTCAGATTCATTACGACGATATCGAGCATCATTGCCGGTATTCATTCCCTATCCCTCTTCAGTTTTCCAAGGGATCTGCATTTTAGCGTCTCTCCGAGTGTTATTCGACCCCTTGATAGTTTGGTCCACACTATTAACACCGTTGTTCTTGGTAACACTACTGGGAACGACATAACATAACCTTTGATTTGCTGAATCGAGCATTGACTCTGGTAGGACACATAGTTCGGGGTAAATCTAATGCCGATTGGATTATGTCCTGTGAACTGGGCCCCGCGGTTTGGTCATCAATTTTCGTAATCAACTTCACTGAAGAAGAGGGGTTCTTGTCTCTTAGTTGGCATTGTTGAAGTTTAAAGCATTGGAAAGAAATATATCGCCGACTCGTTGGGCCTAATGTTAAGCCTATAGAATAAATACAACCCGATCCTTTATTTCAGCATCCTGTCCACAGACCACGAAATCTGTTCCCAACTAAAATCAACATGGGCATTTCGCGACCGCCTGGTTGGAAATAGAGAAAATGCATTTGCCTCGCTGTAGACGAATACGGAAATAAACGAACTGATTGTGTTATTCCGCGTCTTCCATGTCTATATCAGCGTCACTCCAACAAGACTCTTTATAGCTAGATTCACTGTATGAGTCACTGTCATTCGACATTCCTCTCCGAATCACTGAGAAGCATCCAATCCCGAAAGATCACGTCATCCTTTTCAGTCCAAGTACGATGGCTTTTGAGTAGTTCAACCCCAGCATGTTGTCCCACGTCTGTTGCGAACTTCACTGCCCGTAGATACTGAATCTGATCGACTCCCATCGTATTGACACCTGGGAGAAGGTATTGGATGATGTCGATGTGACCATGTTCACTTGCTGCTTCACGAGCTGGCCGTCCATGATATAGAGCACTAGGAGCACTGATGTTAGCTCCTTTGGCTATCAAAAAATTCACTGCTACAATGAAGCCACTCATAGCAGCATAGTGCAGTGCTGTTGCACCCCTTCTTCGTGAAGCCCGAGCATTAACATTTGCCTCTAAATCAATTAAAGAGATCAGAAGTGCCACATCTCCCATTGAAGAAGCTGCTTGCAGTGGTGTTTGCGAAGGAAGGAACGTAAAATTCAACCTTGTTCTTTTTGAGAAGGCATTAAAGTCCGTTTTTTCTTTCAGAAGGAAACGCGCCAACGATGTTAGGTCCGCATGGATTGCCAACGGTAGGAAATACGGCCATTCATGACGCGCCTTTTCAAAGACGAGACATTCTAACATTTGAATATCTCCGTGGTTGGGATCATATATGGGTCTCGACAATATGTGGGCGATTGTGAGGGTGGCGATACGATTGGAAGATCGGTATTGCACAACATTGTCAGCTGACCGAAATACATGCTAGGGGATCTATGGGTTCTTGCGGAGGAGATTGATATATGTGAGATGCATTCTTATATCTTTTTCTTGCTCTTCTTCTCAATTCCCCATTGATGTAGTTTATTATACAATGCACGACGGCTGTTTACCCTTTAACCATCATGACGATACACATTCGGGAGATGATTCATACCTTGCATTGAATTGATGTACATCTGCTAGGACATGCAACACTTTCTCAGCACTCTTGTCCCCTTCAACATAATGTCGCAGGATGGTGCCCTGGTGGGAATCCCAATTCACACAGGTATGGTTATGTCGGCGCCGCTTCACATTGCAACCTGCAGCTGGAGGAGGCGAAGTGAGTGCAATAGGGAAGAATGACCAATGGACGACGGTCGTCACAAGACCCTGACAGGCCGTCAAGTTCATAAGCCGCCTCTTTGAAGAGGGAGCCTGTCACAAGTGGGTGCATTGAGGACAAATAACCAATGAATTATGGGCGGTAGAAGATGGTGGGATATTATCAAGTAGGCAAGTTCCCTCACAGAAGAATACCCAATCATGAGCGAGTGTACAAGGCAAACAAGCCAGTCGGCGACATGAATCACCAGCCCCCTCCGAGGTTATGAGGCGCAATAAACCAGGTCACATCACCAATGCCTGGCAGCATGATGCAAGTTCTGTGACTGTTCAGCCGCTTGTGTTTGCCGTCCTCCGACCGACTCTGATCAACAGCAAGCACGGATTAAAGTACATTGAGAACTTCAATCTACAGAAACGTGGCCACGTCCGCCTGCAACGCCAAAAACCAACGTCATTTTTCACCCCAACCAACGAAATACCTCGTCAAAGCAAGTGCATTGGAGCTCCAATGGGCCTGTTATTGGCTGTACGTAAGGCAAAAGAACTAAGCATGGAATAGAACAACCTGGTCAGCGTCCATCCGCCACATATCCGATGAACATCTCAGGCACTTGATTGTTTCTTCGACGTGCCAGGTGGTATCTGGCTGGCTAATGCACTGTTCTGATGTCATATCCATTCATTGTAAATATGAGCGGACCTGAAGACGCAGTAGATAGAAAAAAGCTACCCACAATGATCTATTACCATAAATCGCGATTCGTCCCAAACTTCCTACAGTATGTTCAAGTAATATTAATACCCGATTAGTTCCTATTCAAGCACCGACCCTCCGTTAGTATGTAACCATTTCAGACACCACATTGACGGCGAGCCCTCTTGATCACTATGTCCATACAGACAATCTTAGACTGCAGCTGAACCCAAACCTTCACCAAGACAAGTGGCCGACCAGTCAGCCTTGAACTTCTGGTGCTTAAACCAGCTATTTACTTCTAAAAATAACACGGGATCCAATCACTAGCATGCACGAGAATACATTCCCCATCATTACCGATAACAAGATGCCAATCATTCCTCTCATCTAAGAGTCATTCATCTGATAGAATCGACCTCTTGGGGGCTGGGGCATGGACAAAAGCTCCTCTCTCAAATGTGAAAGAATCCCATTAACTAAACCTACTCCCGATGCTTAGTTGGCAGGTAGAGCCCTCAGCCAGCTACCAAAAGAGCTTTTGTTGAATTGATCCTCCGCATTATTATAGTGCTTGGACGTATTCTTACTTTAGTCATCCTTGAGCATTTGTGGCATAGTTCCAGCTGGGGAACTATTGGACAGATGCTAGTTCTCGCATTGCAGTCCAAGGCCCCAAAAACCTTGAGCAATGTTTTACGAGGAATTGCAAGCTCTCAGATGTGGCAACAGGTAGTGCTAATCAGGGAAGTTGACAATGATGGATGATTGTAAATAGTTGTCAAGTACAAGGACAAGAATAATTCTGGCCTCATTATGATGTGTGTGAAAAATACAGTAAAGTACGAATGAAGAAGAGGGTGGTGAATTCAGAGGAGACCATAGTGGATAAATGGACGAATCCATAGCCGTGATTCAAGTAACTTGCACCACTATGACCCGACGGGATCCCGTATTTTCTGAGAGCTATGGTCGTATGTGATTGAACATGCAGTATTCTATGCCTATGTCGGTTTGCAGGGTCCTTTGATTCCTGCACCGTCTATTTGAACGGAAGGATTTTTGCCAATCTTGATGCAAGGTTTATGTCTACTATCACACATTGTAATTAGCAACTGAGGGGTCTCTTAAAGTTGTCGGTTTGTACGAAACAACGACCATCTTGCATCTAGCTTCACCTGTTACGGAAGCTACCTTCATGTTGAGAAGAACATTAGTCGGCCTCCATATGAATCATTTGAGCCCCAAAATCTGACCATGCGTTTGATTCGAAATTTTAGATCTCGTAATTATGGCATGTGAGACCCGCGGAAATCAAATGTGTAGGAGCTGAGTAATTACAAGTTTGCAATGAGATTCTTCTGGTTATAAGCATACGGAGAACAATTGAAAGGGGGAATTAAGCTAGTTGAGGATTCTTTCATTCTTCTGAAATGCATTTACGGCTTGTCCGAGATTGTCTCTGATCCCGAACTCGGCGTGGTCACGTTTCGGTTCATGGCACAGCCATCTCATGGTGACCCGAAAGACGAGCGCTATCACACTAACCATTTCACACGAGATGTATGCAGAGAGATAAATGCATCTAGCCTAGCATCCTTGCCAGCTGGTGACGTTGATTGTACCTACATTATTCGGGGAGTGAAAATGCACACCTCAAGCTCTTATGTATCTAATTGTTTTATTATCAGGGACTGTCCAAACTGCAAGCCACATGTTTATATACAGGCCAATCCCCGCATCTGTCCCTATGCCAAAGAGAATTTCGGTACTAATACCAAGCTCAGTGCACAGGCGAATTGAGATCTTCACGTTCGGAAAGCCGCTGGCCACATCCCAGTCGATCAGATTTTGCTCTCTGCCATTGCTTTGAAAACGTCAGCTAGAATCAATGAATCAACTCAGGCTCAACTCATAAACTGTATTCAGACCGATGGCGATCCATAAACCTTTGGGGATGGTCATTTCAAAGCCGCCAGTAACTTTTAGTTCGCTTCCAGTGTGATGACCATTTCAAGATAAATGCCGAGGTCTTGGTTGATTTCTGTGCCCTTTGATCGAGAGTTGGAGCTGAACCGCAGTCGACCAAACCAGACTTACGATGACACTAAGGCCTCCAAGGTTCCACAGCGGAATAGTATATTCACCGCCGGAGCCCGCCACAATGTCTAGGTCAATGTATGTTGTCGTTTTGGCGAATGTGAGCTTGAACCCTGTTTCCAACAAATAATTGGAGGTTGTCACTTGTCCATTAACATAGCAAACCCAAGATTTTGTATCATGGGGGTTGGGTGAAATCCAACCAAGCACTCGAGCTAGTTAAGCCTAATTTAAACCTGGCAATCTCCAACACCCGTACGCAGCGGACCTAGCCCGACCAACCATACAGGCACAATTCCGCCTTATCTGCATCACACCGGGCCTGTAGCTCAGCCTTGTGGAAAAAACTGGACTAACTACGTAGTAGGATTCAGTTATCTTAAGGTGTAGTTTACAACCAAGGGATTGGCTCGGTTAACAATGTTAGGACTTCTACATGTATCCAATTCGCCTACATGTAAACGAGACTTCACCAACAGCTGTGGTAATTCCCGTAAAGGGAATGAGAAGGCCATACTCACTCCCATATCCTCCAATAGGCGGCCCTTTCCAAGGATTGTGCTTGATTAAGCCTTTACTCAATGACCCAGACACGATATTATCGATACCTCTTCTAACTGCATGGGGAAAGCCCAATACCGTTGGTGGGTCAAATACGCCACTTTCCCTCGCATCGTGGGGACATTTATCGGCCGCGGAGTCCCTGGTACTGTATTTATCAACAGCAAGCCAAGACGAGACATATGAGTCCATGGCGAACCTGTACACAAATGTGTACAAGGCAGATAGATTTGCAGGAAGGTCCCAGATCATGAGCACATCAACTATGAAATCGAGAGAGGCGACAAGGATACAGTGTCGGGTGTACACGGTCAGAGACGAAACCAAAATACTGACAGGGCATCTTTTGATTTGTTTGGACAACCCTGGCCCATTGGAATGAGACCCAATTAATACCACGCTCACTACCCTAGAGAATCAGTCCAGTAGATAAGTATAGTCGATTATGTCGAGGCGTTGATTGTAGGGATCACATAGAGTATTCGAATATATTGAAATCATGCGCATGGCTTCTTGTCAGTCGTGTGAACTGTGTGTGGCTTCGGTCTCAGAATGGAATTGGTCTAGCAATCTGATGCACCCACGAATGACAGTCAATAATGTCAGCGCTAAGAGTCGATGGTGAACTCCCAGTGCCGCCTTGCCGAAAATGGGGTTTGGCTCGCAGTTTTCGCAATCTTCTGAACTCTTCTCCTGGGCTTAGTTGTCGGTATCAACTTGGTATTAATCAGAACGAACTTTAGACTTATTTCTGACTGTTCCCCAGTAAATTGATTTTGCGACATATCACTCTTGTTGTTATGTATCTACAACTGTGCAACTGAGTGGGCGACAAGCAATAGCTGAAGCGACACTAGCGCAGCCACCTAGCACTAATCGCAACCCCATTCGTCTCCCAATTAGCAGCTGAAGATTGGGTTATTCATCCACTCTGGTTGAGTCCCACCCCCTTAACATTTAGGCGTTAGAGCTGTGTTTCTAATTTTACCAAAATCCACTCTGCGTACCTCATTAGCGACCATGGATTCCTCAGGATCCGAGCTCACCCGGTTTCTTGACACTCACCAAGACTCCGCTTACCCTGGAGAAATTATTAAGAAGCAGAGGGATCCGCATTACTTACAGGAACGAATAGGCTTGATTATTTCAAATGATTTTGACAGACAGGATGCTGGCAACCAGGCCAACGACATTACAGAAAAGACCAAGCGTGTCGTCCAGCATTTCCAAGGGCTGACAGTGTCTACGCATACAACTGATTTTGAGTTCGGTGCTGAGAGCACCATCGAAAAGTTGAAAAGGAAACTACGAGGCTTGTTTTTGGGGAGTGGCTCATCAGCAGAGGGAAAGTCTGCTGAATGGACCAAACCACATTGAAACGAAGTGCTCAGAGTGCCACGGACTGAAAGCGAATTATGGAAAAACCAGGGTTGAAAATTTGCATAAGTCGACTTTGAGCGGATGCGACGTGTGCGGGCTCTTACTGGCCATTCTTCAGAAGTATTGCGATGCTATTGACCCAAAAGAAAAGCTGAGGCGCCAAACATATCCGGGGACACATCCTCTACTGTCGCCCTCTCCAAGACCCGAAGCTGGATTGACCTCTGCAATGAACAGCATGTAGATTGTCCTCGGAAAGACAACGTACCCCTTCCATCACGACTGGTTGAAATTTCAGAAGGCGAATCCGGCCACTTGATTCGGCTTGCTGAAACGGAAGGGCAACACGGTCGATACGCTTGCCTAAGCCACCCCTGGGGGAAACAAGCCAACTCCGTTGTCATAACTACGGAGGATAACTACCAAAAGCACATTGATGACATTTCATTTTCATCATTGTCTCCGCTCTTTAAGCAAGCCATAGTTACAGCTTGGAGGCTCGGGTTTCATTACATGTGGATCGACTCACTCTGCATTATCCAACGAAATGCCAACGATTGGGACGTCCAAGCATCCAGGATGGAGGCGTACTATCGCCAAGCTGATGTCACACTCGCTGCATCGAAAGCGGATGGTCCAGAATCTGGTTGTTATTCTCTTTCGGATCCAGAGTATCTCGGAAGAGACATCTCATGGTCAGACAAGGCTGGCAGCCAGTATACAATATCTCACCGGCGATCGATCCCCCATGCCCGTGGGTGGCCATTATCAACGAGAGGTTGGGTATATCAGGAACGAATGCTCTCTCCCCGGACCATCCACTTCGGTTATCAGGAGCTTGTCTGGGAGTGTGCGCAAGGTTCAATGTGTGAGTGCGGCCAGGCCACGAACTTCCACTCGGAGCTCTCAGGCAAATTTGAGCATCACCAGCTCTATGCGAGTGCCCCAACTGCAGGAGACCTACGTGATGCCTGGCGGGATACTGTGCAGGAGTATTCAAACCTGGATCTCACATACCACAAGGATGCGCTGCCTGCGTTGGCGGGATTGGCACGGGAGATGCAAAGGGTCCGTGGCTGTCGTTACTTGGCAGGGCTGTGGGAGAATACACTTGTTGGCGACATGTTGTGGTTATCTCTAGAGCCCGTGTCAGAGGACATCCAGTCACGACCGCGTCCAGAGAGCGCCTCGGGGCCTACATGGTCGTGGGCAAGCTTCGAGCCAGGGGAGGACGGCGCATGCGCTGGGCGGTATCGAATATCTTATCAGGAACTAGGAGAAAAAAGGAGCCCCTCTGGTTTGGAAAGGTGCGAACAACACATTAAAACATTCTACGCCACAATCGTCTCCGCAAGCTGCAATCAGTCGGGCATAGATGATTTTGGACAGGTGATGGGAGGGGAAATCGCCCTCAACGCACCGGTCGTCTCAGGTCTCCTCCAGATTGTCCCATGGACCTCACCACCAGAGGATGATGCTTACGACTTTGAGAAGAACTACTATGAAGAACACAAAGATCACCTGAGATGTCAGTTGAAGATGAGGGATTTCGACACGATGGAAGTGAATGAAGACGATATGAGTCCCAATTTTGTGAAGTTTTTTCCCGATTACGCCTTGTATCTGCCAGGACGAGGACACGTCGCAAACAACACCTGGGTCCAGGTCGTGAAGGTGGCTTTTGTGAATGGCGGCCCGCAGCATAGCCCAAAAAATGTGTTGTGTCTTGTTCTGCGAGATATCGGAAAGGACGAGGGGATTCAGAAGTATGAAAGGATCGGGTTGGCAATATGTCGGAAGACGAGGGGCAAACCGGACTGGTTCGCGAAAGCAGAGTCCATGACACTGCATGTTATCTAAACATAGCTCATAAAATGTTCTTTCTCAAGTATTATCATTACTTCATATTAAAGCCACATATTTAATCAGTATGAGATGTTCACAAAGGAGCTCAAACAAAGGGCTTTGGGGGCGACTATACGAATGGTGATTGGAGGGTTGATATCTGATGGGCAATATTTTAACCAATTTCAGTACTGGAACGATATATTTTCATCACATAGTTTACTATCATTGGTTTCATAATGCTTGAAGAAAGCTTGTTTATCTAGTTCATTTTAAGGATGCTGTAATCAGAACCTTGTATCCCTTCGACATCATGATCCAGACGAAGACGGGGTGAACCGTAGATGAATTCAAGTCTCAAATCAGGCGATATCTCGTGGAGGGCCTTAGTTACCAGTTCCTTGATTGTTTCTTGGTCTTCGCAAGCGACTCTGACGAGAGCTGTGGCGGATGCATCTGCTGCAATGACGTTGATCGCGACGCCCCCTGTGATTGTACCAACGTTTACTGTGGTTTCGCCGAAATAGGGATCCTGTGGGAAGGCCAGTTTCTGCACCGCAGCTAGGCCTTGAACGATGATGTCAATGGCGTTTTTTCCTGTTTCTGGGTATCCTGAGTGACCAGCTTTTCCCTTGGCAATGATGGTGAGCCCGGCTGTTCCCTTGTGGCCACGAGCAAGCTTCAGTTCGGTGGGCTCTCCAAAAATAACCGATTCCCAAGATATTCCGAGGTTGTTGGCTGTACGCATTCCAATACCATCTACCTCTTCGCCAACGACAAAAAGCATAGCAACATCGCCTTCTATAATAGCTCCTTCTGCTAATAGCGACTCAACTGCGATGACTTGTGCCGCGATGCTACCCTTTGCATCGACTGTGCCGCGGCCATATATCTTATCTCCTTCTCTTCTATAGGGAATGTAAGGCGGAACCGTGTCGATATGGGAAGTGACGAGGACTTTTGTCGCTCTTGACGCGCCTAGATAGGCATACACATTTTCTCGGCCGTCTGAGATGATCTGAGTTTCGACTGTAAACCCCTTTTCGCGTAGATAATATTGTAAAAACTTGGACGCATTGTCCTCACAGCCTGTGGTCGAATGATTGTCCACAAGTAATTTGTGTAGACTCAGCAATGCTGGCGTAATTGTTAACGATCAATTACTTTCGATCGACACTCATGACAGCAAATGATAGACATAGGAGTCAACACTCACCGTCACCCATATTTACCACAATAAATTGAGAATCTTTGTTGTTCCAATTGACCAAGATTGAAATCCAGCTCTAATGCGTCGGGAGGGTACTGAAAACATGTAGAAAGTGCCAATGCCATAATTATATGGCGATATCGGATGTGCCATGGGACGATGATTAATTCCCTCAAGTAATTAATCCGTTATAGCTCCCCACAAATTTAGTGCTGAGAGAGGCAATTCAGAGGCGTTAATGCACGATTTCGTTTGTGGCAATCTCGGCTTGGCATTCCGGTCCCGGCTTTCTCTTGCCTGTTTCAACCACGGATCGAATACCATGCTGGGTTGAATACCGTACATGCGGGTTCTTCCCGACGGCATGATTGCCCTAAATAACCCCAAAACTGTGGATTCTAGTCTAATTGGGCCGTTGCATTTGTGCGTCTGCTGTCGTTCAGTTGTTCATGTGTAGGGGTATGGTTCACATTTTTCCAGGGTTAGATGGTCTACCCTTGATCATACGGCTGATTGCACATGGCCAAACGAGAGAACGGGGTGAATTTTTGAATGGTTGCCGAGGCTTCAATCATGCATGTCTCGAGTATGTTATTAAAACCAAGGGGATTCCTCTCTGTGAGATGTATACCGTCCCGTACAGGGTGCTATTCAGTCAGAATCAGTGTTGACATATGGTTGTCTTTGAAATACGAAATACAGTTCATGTAGTATATTTGTCTCCAATATGATGTTCTAATTTGGCCCACGAGAAAGATTGTTTGTTAGTATAATTGGAGGACAGGAAATTGAATCAAAATAAATGATGTAAGCACATTGGTGTGTAGCTGTTTGACAGAATGGCGACATTGAGAGTTCTGTTGCTAGCATCCTGACCAACACATCTACTGATAAGGTCATTACTACCCACCAAAATATACTATTACCTTAAGCATAACGGATATCCAACCTGGGGCAAGTCTTTATTACTCATGTGTCGATATTCGGGAATCTTTTATGGTGAAAAACAAACTCAGTGGACATGTGGGGTGATTTGTCAAGCGGCCGCCCCAAGGTCCAGTGTGGGTGGGGGTTGGTTGTCGAGGGAGGAGGGGAATCCATGCTAGTTTGCAAATCTTCCGGGGCCCCCACGTCCAAGAAGGTTGGCGCGAGAATCAGATAACTCGTTGGTGGGGCTCAGGTGGGTGTAGGTTACTATAGAGCCGAAGCAAACAATCAATGCGGCTGTCCAGGTTTTACATGGTAGCCTCCCAAACTATGTCCTTGGTTGTGCGTAGGAAGGGCGATTGATTGATTGATTATACGCGAATACGTTTCACAATACTGTGTTCCACGAGGTTTTTCCTCCAACAGTTCGTTGTATTGTAGCCAGGCAGCAGCAGATGGAAGCAATACAAAGAAATGAAATACTGTATTCATTTCTACATTGGGAATCTAGTGTTGTCACAAAAGACGAACGTCCCTTGTGGGACCAGTAAACCCTGTATATACAGTTGCAACATGTGTCGAGTAGTATTTTTATCTAGTCTTTTTCAATAGTAAATATCAATGCAATGCATCAATTGAAACAATGGATAAGGCAATCCCTCGTGCCTTAGTTGGGAATCTAGTATTCCACTAAAATTAACCCAACAGCCAAGTACTGTCGACGAGGCTTCACTTATAATATACTCTTACATCAAATTCAAGGAAATGTTAATCCCTACCTAGCAATGCTTTATTAAAATACCAGTAGCAGTCCCTAATAGCATGAATCATCACAAAACTTACCTGTTCAGGTATTACCACTTTTGGGTCTCCGCCCGTATACCCAAACTCTTTGATGTACTTGCACCCATCCCAAATCTCTTCCTTTAGCACATCTGGAGCACCATTGAAGAATCCATCTTCCGAAACGTCCCTAAACTCAGTTTTCACACCAAGAATGTTCCTCCAGATCTCCAACCACTCTGGCGCAGTCATAGCCTGTGACACGCCAAACAAGTGGGTTCCAGCAGGCAAATTTTCTAAACTTTTGACAAAAGGGCCTGTATCCCTATGCGTAACCACTCAAGGCCATTTATATTCCGCCGCCAAGGGTCTCATCATCAAAAAGACTCCATTAGGTTGCTTCTGGAGGGTCATATTTGGCATATTATTCCAATTCATGATATAGTGGCGCATATGCATCATACTCAGCCTTGCTGCTAGCTCTGGGAATCGGGATTAAATGACTCGGACTGTTTCTGCTCTGGAGTCGAAATGGTAAACAGTGGTGTATTTTCTATTACTCCATTTTCGGGCATCACTCAACGAGGAGTATATGAACGGGTCCAAAGTCTTCAGAACCCTTGGTGACGCAGCAGCCTCGGCCATATTAACACTTTGAGCGGTCTTGCAATCATAGGCGTACTTCTTCGGCGCCGATAAAGGCCGGAACCGGTGACTTCATGTCAGTGAAATCGCCGTTAGCAACCCCCACGCCCTACTCTGCCATACTTTTGGCATTATCGCTGGAATGGCTTGGTGCAACGCCTCGAACTCGCCATTCCGGAAGCTTTAGGTAGGTATCAACAACAGATGACCCATGAAATCAATTAGAGCGTGCCATATAGAGGATTAGGCTATCGCATCATGAACCTGAATACCGGTGACGCCGCAGATGACGATGAGTTTTGACATTGTATTAGGTTACACCTTCATTTATGCATCAGGTTTCTGATACTGGAGAAATTAAAACCCAGTCCTCGACAGCTTATCTTATACTTTACTTAATTGCCTGTTCATCGACAGTGTCCATTTTGGATGTGAGTGTCTGATTGGCTAATGAGCTCACTCTATTTAGCGATCTGATAGGAGTCACAACGGTTTAACACACCCAAAAGATAACAGAGCACGCAGTCCCAGGATTGTGGATTCGGATATCTCATTCGGGGATGATTGAGCCTACGTGCTATAAAACAGTGGGCGCTTTTAAGCACTGTCAAATGAGACCAAGGTTGATGCGACCTGAAGACGCTCGGGCATTATAGCGGCTCTGTTTAGGTACCTATCCAACCCCTCCCACGTGATGTTTGCCCACGTGACGTGCTCGTTTCGTAAGACTTCTAACAAAGCGCCATATCAGCCATATCAGCCATATCAGCAGCACCCCGTGCCACCCGCGCAATGAAGCCCTGACAAGGCTGGATGGATGGAGGGGTTGCTCTCTTCCCCTTTCGGTTCTGGCTGTCCATCAGTTCCACCTTCAACCACTTTTTTCCTGCCCAGTGAGTGGGTCCTTCCCCCATCCCTCAAATTCATGGGTTGTACAATTAATTACTCAACCTGGTAAAGCCTCAACTAGCCACACTTGTAGTGGGTCAGTCTTTTCCCAGATTGGCCAATGAAAAGCCCATATTATTCTGATGGGGCTTGACTGTCTGCGCCAACTGTAAGGCACCACCACACTTGAGCGCAGATGCTATGAAACTGCCTCCAAGCAAGTCATGAACAGTCCGATGAAACGGGATTTCTCTCTCTCATCCCTTTTCCCCACGTACTCTTCGAGATGGCTTCTTCACGTCCAAAAACAAGGTCGATTCAAGTTTTTGCCAGGTGGCGGCCACTCTCTCAGCTCGAAGCCCCGTCTGGTGAAATTCTCCACGATACCCTGCCAGATGGCCAGTCGCTCCATGCCGTGTCTCTAAAGCCCCAACCACCAGTCCGAGACCGCCCCTGGACAAGCGCTTCTGCATTTCACGGTGTGTTTGGCCCGGAAGACGACAACTCAAAGACATACGATGCCGTCGTGGCACCCAATATCGCAAAGGTCTTGCGAGGCGAAAACTGCAGCATCTTCGCCTATGGTCACTCCGGAAGCGGCAAGACGCACACCATCCTGGGCTACAGCTATGAAGACGGTCAGGACCTTGGCATTTGTCTCGCTGCCGCCAAGCAACTCTTTGAGTCACTACAACGACTCAACAGCGAAGGCGCCCGAGAAAAGCTGGCCATCGGCTTTAGTTTGTTCGAACTGCGCAAGAAGTCGGCCTTTGATCTTCTCAACAATCACACAGAGTGCCACATCAGAGAAGGCCACGACGGCAAGGTCCACATTCGCGGAGAAACCGAAGTTCTTGAGGGAGGCAAGGTCAGAGTTCGCCCCATCGCTCAGCGACTGTGCTGGACATTCGAATCGCTGCGAGATCAACTCGTCCAGGCGCTTGGAAACCGTTCGGTAGGCTCTTCTACCATTCACGACCAGAGCTCCAGAACCCACGCCGTGTTGGAGCTTGAGATTGTCAACCAATCGCTGATAAGGGCCCGTGAGGCTCTGTTGGATCGACAATCCGAGCTGGTGCCTGTGGGGAAGCGTGCAATTGACATTTACATTAACGAACAAAAGAAGGGCATAGTGCAAACCGAGGATGGTAAATGGGCGCCCAATCCCGACTATGAAATAGACCACAATAGAATAGATGAGGCTGAAGCTGAAAAAGCAGAGTTCGAGGCTCAGGTCACTGCTGCGGAAAAGGTGATTGGGAGCATTCTCAAGTCATCCAACGTGCCATGTTTGGGTGCGACAATGGTGTTTGTGGATCTCGCGGGTGCCGAGTACCAAGAGGGCAACACTCGGTTGCAGAGCAAAAAGCAAACACCCCAGGAACGTCAGGAAGGCCGACAAATCAATTCGGATTTATTGGCCTTGAAAGAAGTCATGAGAGCATGGTCTGGGGGTCAGTCAAGAATACCATTCCGGTCATCGACATTGACCATGGTCCTGAGGGAGCATTTCATGAGCACAACCAAAGACAACTCAGCAATCATCATCACTGTCTCACCTGCCGCTGACCAGTACGCGGCGACATTGAATTCTTTGAAATACGCTAGCCTAGTCGGGTCTGCCATTGCCTAATGGTTTTCAATATACTAATTTTAGATTAATTTCAATAGATGTCAAATCTATTCTTCAGCTATCGTGCCGTAAATTTGTTCTTGGTGACTGGACATACCCTAGACAAGTGGCGTTTTTTGTCCAACTTTGTCATGAGATATAACTTACGCTACAGCATCCAACCCTTGTTCTGCACGGTCCCCATCTTGGCCAACACCAAACCAGGTCCTTGGTTTTAGTGAGCAAGCCCGTAAAAATATTTCGCCGGCCGTAAGTAAATAACTAGGCTTCGAATCAACCAGCTGGACTGATTCCATCAGTAATCCGTGGAAGTGCTGCGTCGTTGCACCCACATTAAGTGAGACGGCTGAATTGTCATAGAATTGTGACATTAATTTCCTCGCCCCAGAGCGAGCCGCTACCCTGATCCTTGAGACGTTAGTGTTGTAATGTATTATGTATTATTGTTTGTGATCGTTAGAGGTCCAGCTATTCAACCAAGAGGTGTCCAAGCCGTTGCCGCAGCCAACATGATATAGGCCTCACAGAACAAGCTTTGCAGTTGGGTCATGATATCCAAAAACGATTTAAACCCAATATATCTCTTACTACTCTTGATATTCACGCGAATAAAGGGGCTAGCAGAGTGGCTGATAAATGTTGGGGTCATAGTAAGATAGCTTTACACCACAATGGGAATGGAGGTATCAAGTAACCACGAAGGTTGATGACAGGAGACATGAAACTGACTTGTAACTACACAAAATGAATGAGGGAAGTTGCGCATGCGATTGGAACTTGTTTTGAGTGGTCTGACATAGTCTGGCAATCTTTTTTCCAAGTCTCACGCACTGTTTTATCTTATCTAAATAATAGTGAATTGGTAGGTATGAATGTGAATATTATGATAATGACGATGATACTTGGAGGATTGAGATTGATTTACATCTACACCAAAAATGTCTACCAGCTGGATCCTGATTCAGACAAGGGTCAACAGCACAGCCACCCTTTTTTCAGGCCACAAGGGGGCTCAGCTGCTGTTAAGAAAGCCTCCCCACTTAGGTCTGGAATGGAGCAACATCACCTCCGTTGTCTTTTCCACGGCTAGCTCTAGGAAAGTCCCGTCCGTGAACCCCCCGGCCTTTATATTTCATTGGGTGCTGTAAGAATCAGCCTAGTAAAGGCCTACTCGCGCATGTTTCAATTGCATGCGTTTGTTGAGGAATAGTCAACATGCACATACAGTCTGGGCTCAGGTTAGCCAGAGTTCCAAAAGAAAATCGTGCACAAGAGCTGCTGATGTGTTTCCAATTAAATTAGCTGCTTTAAAGCCAAGTGGCCCAATAACCTGGCCTAAATTAAGGGTACGGCTCGGGGCGGCGCGATTGACGGAAACGCGGTGTAGCTAAATTCAGCTAGCGGAGAGACCGCCCTTCAGCCAGCCATCCAGCAGCCATAGTGGATTCATTGAACACCTTGTCAACACATGGTAGGATGTGGATTCGGGCTTGAGCGATCAGTGTCTCAAGGTCATGTCTAGGCCTCCATTCTTGGCGAGACCATTGGCCACCGTGTATAATTTAGGACCCAATCAATCTAGTAGCCGATTTTAGGTCCAGCTCGCCACACAGAATGTGGCACACGCCAGTGGTTCAGGTTAGAAATCGGATGGGGAAGCTGGTTCTGATTGTATGGCATATATAAGCGGCAAAGTGCTCTCAATCTCCATGCGCCGAAGAGTCGTTTTTTAATCAGCCCTTTCTCTAATGTCCACTCTCTTCATTGAATAAGACGAAGAATTCCTTTCAATCTCCCAAATCGAAATCAAAAAGATACAATGGCCTTGGCAAGTCAATTTCAAACAGACTCATATAAGTATCAGTGGGCACGTTATGTCGCCCGGCAGTCACTCAAAGCAGACTTGGAAGCTGCCAAGGACCTTGTTAAACATGCAAAGGATAGAAACGTCAAGGAAATTCCCGGTAAGGTGGACGGTGGACAGGTAGACAAAGAGACCGGTCCCGGTGACTTGTTGCGAATATGCTTACCTGCTACTGGGTATGGGTTTGTCCCACCTTCTGAAGAACCAAAGTTCAAGGTTGGAATTGTTGGTGCCGGTGTAGCCGGACTATTCACCGCCATGGTCTTTGATTGGCTGAACGTCGAGGTAAACAGTGAGATCAGGGAGGAAAAGGATAAGCTGAAGATTGACTACGATATTATGGAGGCTGCTGGTGAAGATAGGTTGGGAGGACGCCTTTACACTCATCGTTTCAGTGACAAGCCACATGATTACTACGATGTTGGCGCCATGCGTTTCCCCAACAACTATGTTATGCAGAGGTTCGTCCCCGTCACCACTGTCCAAAATACTGTAACATGCTACTGACATGGTGGTTTCTATAATAGAACCTTTCGTCTGTTCAAGCAAATTGGACTCGACGAGAAGAATGGACTGATTCCATACTATATGGATGACCAAAACGGTGTTTGCCCGTCATATTTCAACGACGTTCACCATGTCGGCAATGCCTTTGCGCTGGATCTTCCCGACCCCTACCAACTTAACTGTGGTCTGCCAAAGGACGACCAAATCGACGCAGAGTCCGTTTCTGTCCTCTTATCATACATCCAAACACACTGCTGACCATGGCACAGTGTGTTAAAAAGCCAACCAGGCGAAAAAGTAGAAGCAGCCCTCAGAGGTTTCATTGGGACAGTCAAGGAGCTGTACGAGCAATATCGAGATGTGGAAGATGGGACTAAAAAAAAGGAAGAGGCACACAAGGACTTGTGGGACCTCTTGATGCTTGCCGATAAGATGAGCGTTCGTCAGTTCCTTGCATCGTGAGTACACTTTGAACTAAATATCTTCGACAAAATGAAGCTGACAAAACGTTTAGTGACGACAACCCATATCCTCTTCCCAAAGGAAAGAACTACAACTACAATACCATTGAGTGGTTGGAGACTGCAACTTAGTGAGTCCATTCAGTGACCCTCTTGAGATGAACTCTACTAAATGTGCTCAGTGGCACGGGCTGGTATGATCAGTCACTCACTGAGTGCGTTCTAGAGGAACTCGACTTCTTCACTCTCCCCAACGCCCCAAACCAGTGGTACTGTGTCGACGGCGGTGCCCAGCGAATCGCGGAGCTTATGGCCAAGACAATTGAGAAGAAGGTGCAATTCCACAGCCAGGTCCTGGCCATCGACGCCAATCTAGACAAGCGAATCTCCATTGCCAAAAAGGACCGGACCAAGCCTGATTATAAAGACGAGCATGTTCCTATTACTCTAAAGGTCAAGCAAAGTTATCCCGACGCCAAAGCGTCATTCGAGAGATCAAGGGATTATTTTGCCGTATTCAATAGCACCACTCTTGGAGCACTTCAGCGTATGGATTTGAAGGACGCTGGTCTGCTGTGGGGCACTAAGCAGGCAATCCGGTCTCTCGGATATGGCGCCTCATGCAAGGTTGCCATCAAGTTCAAGTCAGCTTGGTGGCAAGTTGCTCCCTTCGGCATTAACAAGGGAGGTGTCTCTCGAACAGACCTCCCGCTTCGAGTTTGCGTCTACCCTTCGTACAACATTGAGGCACTGGAGGGCAAGGATTGGGACCCCAACCAGTCTTCGGTCCTTTTGTGCTCGTACACATGGGGACAGGATGCCCAGCGCCTGGGCTCCATGATTTCTCCAGATACCCCCCAGAATGAAGGAGAGCTCGTCAAGACTCTGATGCACAACCTTGCCCTGCTGCACTCCAATGAGCAGATGGGATATGATGAGCTTTTGGAACTTTTGTACCGTGAGTACGATACACATCACGCCTGGGACTGGTACCGAGACCAGAACATGTCTGGAGCCTTTGCTTACTTTGGACCGGGACACTTCTCCAACATGTGGGAGGAGATTATCAAGCTCAACGCCTTCGGTCAGCTGTATCTGATCGGCGAGGCATCGTCTTCTCATCACGCCTGGATTGTCGGTGCTCTCGAGAGCGTCATCAGCGCGGTCTACCTCATGTTCGAAGGACTCAGCTCGCAGCAGCCCGATTGCAAGGCGTACCAGAAAGTTCTGAGGCTGCCCAGACACCAGCACAAGGACCCAGGCTCAGGGCCGTTGCCCTCTGGGGGTTGCCGTTCTATCCGCTCCCCGACGAGATGCCGGAGCGACAGGCGGGCGTTCCCAAGAATAAAGATCTAACCAACGATCCCCGAAACGATGGGAAGTACCTGAACTACTCAGCTGCCACTGCCTCACTGTGTCTAGTGGAGAGTTACTTCCAGTTGGTTTATTTCAAGACGGCTTGATGGCTGGTATCATCGCATGTCTAGTATAGTTAATATCTAACAATATTTGAACAAAAATATCCATGCTGCCTTGCAAGGTGCTTGCTTGCTTTTGGCCCAGCCATGTGCATGCTGTCCACCCACGTTCTTGTTATCAATTCTGCTCGTCCACATGCCATCCAAGAAAGCAATTTGGCGCAGTGGAAGCGCGGTATGTTACGACTCATATCAGACTCCATAAATCAGCTTTGCTAACTCACCCCAGCCGGGCTCATAACCCGGAGGTCGCACGATCGAAACGTGCAATTGCTAGGATCACCTTTCAAGTGTACAAATTTTTTTTTTAGATGTGATGAGATTTCTTTAAAGCTCCACTTGGAATAATTAGCGTCAGCCTTCAAGTTTCAACCAGCAAGGATGATGCGACTATTTGATCGTTTTTCGAGTCAAAATAATGCCATGTTTTAGACATAACTTTCAATGACCAATTTTTCCTGAACCAACGGAGAACTGTACTTCATTTCAATATCGAAAGAGGCTCCGTCCGCGGCCAAGGATGGAACAGGTGATGAGGATCATGGCTGGGTCCACTCCGTGGCCTAGGCCCGGAATGCCACAGAAGCAAAACACTCCATGACCATCTCGCAGGCCATCAGGAAATACCCAATGGCCTGTTTTTGGTCTTTTGTAGTGCCGCTCACTCTTCATTATCGTGGACGGTTATGACACGGCGCTGATTGGGTCCCTGTTGGCGTCCCTGTTCCCGTAGGTGAACTCTTGCCCTATCCCTCTGACTGCGTCAAGGGTCCAGTTCCGTACTCGACCTACATAAGTATAGCGCCGAACTGCATAGTCATACGGATTTGGTGAGATTGCACGTGCTGTTTTTAAGCTGCTACCGTATGATGGGCCGTTTCCATTGTTGGTACAGAACTGGAGCCTTGACGCAGTCAAAGGGAGATTAAGTATACCGTGTGGACGAAAATAAAATTTGTTTCGGAAGCGCGCTTGGCTCTCAACAAGCAGTCTGAGCGAATGCAGTCGATATCAAAGGTAGGACCTTGTCTCTACAGCTTTTAATGGTGTGACAAGACCTTAGCCCGCGCCCCCGATGACTTGCTCGAACCTTGCACCTCGATACTGGGCAGACGCCGCGTGTCTGAGACTAAAGTACAGAAAGACCAACCGGTGCTCGCAAGATCCTTTCCTCCAGCTTGTTCTGAATTGACTAAAGATGTGACGGAATGAAATCAACCTTGTTCTGTCTCAGATGAGGTATTGAAACACAAAACCAAAGTGTCGGTCTGACGACTGCGGTGATACATAGATTGGTCTTGCTGTAGCCGACTTGACAATATCTGACAAGAGGGGTTAACATGGTCGCCAATAAATCTCACAGTCGCCAATCGGGGAGCCGGGATCGGCCATTGTAGCATCGCGCCCTGGCGATCACCGGTCCTGACTGTGAGAGCGAATCATCCTTGATTATCTGGCATAAGCTGTTGCAGGGGGTATCGGTTGAACCCTGCAACTAAGAGACTACAGTTTCGATATAGTATGTGATCACCATGGCTATTTTCGCATGTTTCAGCCTCCAGTTGTCGATCAACACCCGCACTTGATCGACGGCGTCGTATTTTTCAGTGCCCTGTTTGGCTGTTTCGTGCAAAAGGCTTAATCTAGACCAGGTATACTCATTCATAGGGGGCTGGTGGTGCGTTGGCTGCACTGCTGGTACGGTTAAGTCAGCGACCAAGATTGGGAACCTTGGTCGGGGACAAACTGAGTCGGTTCGAATCCGGCAGCACCCAAAGCCAAATTTTGGCTAGCCACGTCAAACGCTGACCCTAGCAGCTTACTCCACGTCAGAGAGCGGATGCAACTTAGGGATATAGATCTCCTAGAGGTTTTGACACCGACGGCAACCTAAGCATGAGGTTTTTCCTCTAAAAGATCGTTGTATTGTAGCCAGATAGCAGATAGAAACAATACAAAGAAATCGAAATACTCATTCATAAATATTTTCAGTGGTGCAGGATTTCAATAGACACCTTCACCAGGTCAAGATGTTTTTGATGTCGAAAAAGAAGCCTAGAACAGCCGTTGTTGTATCTTATTGGTTGACATATGTACTTGGCTTGTCTGGCTTCAATCGACCCCAGTAAATTTTCTGCAAAACGCAGCTGTTTTTATTTTGTGAGTTTTCTTTTTTTTGTGTGTGTGTGTGTGTGTGTGTGTGTGTGTGTGTGTGTGTGTTTTGCGGTCAATGTGGCGCGCAGTAGGTCGCATAAGCTGGCAAAGAATCACTAATCAATCACTCATGCATTCAAGGCAGCACTAAATACCAAGCACCCAAAATTGGCCAATTCACTCGGCAAGTCCTTTCTAGTTTTAATTCGTCAGCATAACCAAGGTGGCAATGTCTTAAACCAATGTCTACTTGGCGCTGGGGAGCCGGGGTGAAGATCCAAGGGTATAAACCAGAAACCCTTGGACCGAAAGTGTCTCACCATTCGTCGCTGATGAACACAAACCAAAAGTTCGCTTGTTCAATCTCAATAAATGCTTACTGTCGCTAACCTCACGCCACGGATCTGCATGCTCAATAAATCTTGAAAAGATTCTGTCAAGAATTTGCTAGCTTAACCCATCAAGACAAAGCTTGCTTTTTATTCCTTTATTGAAAAATGTCTGTGCAAGATTGTTGAGATGTGATTTCGTAAAATTCCTAAACACGCCATTTAACAATTGCAGTTGATTCGCTGTGGTACGTGCCGCGGGTTATCATTGCCAGGGTATTTCTTCCGGATCACTCCAACTATATAGTTGTCATACTTGCGTAATAGGTTGTTAACCAGA
Source organism: Calonectria henricotiae (assembly GCA_020623695.1). Classification (NCBI taxonomy): domain Eukaryota; kingdom Fungi; phylum Ascomycota; class Sordariomycetes; order Hypocreales; family Nectriaceae; genus Calonectria; species Calonectria henricotiae. The sequence goes on from JAHVYB010000209.1 coordinate 58,271, forward strand.
CTATATGAATGGTCAAGCAGAAGAATCCCAGTTCACGCTCATCCGTTTACAATAATCCAGTCTTTTCATTTCGCGTATTTATCAGGGTCAAAATATTTCGTCTTCCATCGAATGAAATGGCCATAAAGGATATGAACCAAAATGCTGCCTGTCGAGAAGATATTTCCCATGAAGCGAACGAGGCCACAGTTTCTAGGCTGTCCTGTCTATCCTTACATGATCGGAAACAAATCCAGCATATCAAACAAACAAGATCACTAGCCATTGAAGAGAGCACCAAGAACGAGCCTGAAGTGAACTCAGATGCGCTCATCAGTCTGAACATTGTTGGTTCCAATTTACGCTCTCAAGGTAGATACGAAGAAGCAGAAAAAGTCTACCTAAAAGCCCACAAAATGAGCGAAGACATCCTGGGGGCGTCTCACACAGACACACTCACAAGTTTGGGCCAGCTGGGCATGCTGTTACGGGAAAGGGGAAAATACCATGAAGCTGAGATTTGTAGCCGGCGAGTGCGCGACGAGAGACAAGATGCTTTGGGCAGCCAACATCCCGCAACTATCACGAGTCTGAGCAATCTTGCTTTAGTGCTTCGGGATCAAGGCAATATCGAGGAATCAGAGCTTCTCAGTCGACAAGCTCTAACAGCATGTGTGACGGTTTTTGGCCAACAACATGCTGCTACTTTGACGATTTCGCAAAATCTCGCTCTTGTCTTACAAGATCAGGACAATTACAATGAGGCAGAGCAGATGTTTCGACAGTGCGTAACGGCAAGTGAGAAAACACTCGGTGTAGAACACCCGGACACGCTTACAAGCGTTCATAACCTCGCTTCAGTGCTGCAGCGAGAGAATAAGTTCGAAGAGGCGGAGTATCTGAACCGAAGGGTTCTTGAGGCGAGGGAATTATTATTTGGCCGGGAGCACCCTGAAACCTTGGGCAGTGTATTTAATCTCGCCTACCTTTTCCATAGACAGAACCGCGTTTCAAATGCCACAGACCATTACGACAGGGCATGTACTGGTTACATACGAGTGCTCGGTCTCACACATCCGAGGACGAGAAGTTGTATCGGCCATTACAATGCGTTGAAGAAATTATATAGTTAACAATTGCTCCGTGATATTTTTTAGTCATTACAATATGGCTGTTTAACTGTTGCAGTGATGACGTTCGACACAAACACCACGAACCGTTCCTGCTTTTGCTCTCATATTGTAAACCATGTGGTTATGTTTAGCAACACATTTCTTCGTCTGGATTTTCTTTTTTGGAATAAAGTAATCCTCAATATATGTATAACCATCATTCCGACTTGTATCCGCTTCGTTCCTCGTGTAGCCTTTCTGCGTCCAACTTGTTTCAGGTCCATCTCGCTCTTGTAACCTCGCAAACCATCTCGAGTCCCCTCTGTATCCTGGCCATCAGGTGCCAGCGACGTAGCCGCTCGTGCAGATACGCAAATCCCCCAGCAAAAAGGGATAATCATGCGTGGCTTGTCTGCCCACCTTGATTGCGGCTGGCCGGCGATTCAGCAGCGCAATCTTTGTGCGCCACTCGCGAATCCTCTCCACCCAGGCATGCTGCAGCTCGGGTCTGATCATGGCCAACCCGTCCAGGCCCTGGCATACCATGACGTTCTCCCACAGCCTCTGCCTCCAGTCCTTCTCGTCGGCCTCGTCAAACCACCAACCGTCCTGGAACCCGTCCTGGAAGTCGGCCGCAGCCATCTGCCTCACCCGCTTCCAGTGCGGTCGCCACCGGCTGCTGTTGAGAAGCCACACCAATGCAACATTGTTATTCCGGGGCCAGCTGGTGTAGCGGCCGTCTTCATCCTTGACGTACGGGCCCACGGACTTGACGTCGCGGCGCGGGTCGAGGGTGCCGCCTTCGGAGCGGGCATCCCACGGGTTTATGTGGCCCAGCAGCTCACAGGCAAAGTCTGGGACGCAGTACTTGATGAACTCGAGGCGCGTCTCAACGGCCAAGGCGCGATGGGATGACTGCGCAGAGTCTCCGTCCAGGTATGCGGCCAAATCCGGGGCAAATAGCTCACCGTAGATGGCCAGATGGAACAAGGTGCTGTCGGCGTCGGCGTCAATGGTGTATGCATCGTCGACGCCGCCGCTCCAAAAATTGGGCGTTGAATACCACTGGGTGCCGACGCACTGGTCGATAATTTTTGAGACGGGGTTGAGCACCGAGAAGCGCATGGCGTGGAGCTCGCGGATGCGCGCCATTGTCAGGCCGCAGTGCTGTAGCGCAAGGTCCAGCAGGCCATCCAGCCCCGACTGGAACGTCGTCGCCAGCGTCGCCTCGTTGGAGGCCGACAGCCGCGCCCAGTCGCCCAATTGCCGCGCCGTAGCAGCCACGAGAAATTCGGGCGACGGGCGGAAAAAGGTGGTCGACTGCGCGGCAGCCAGCCGCAGGATTGTGGTGGGCAAGACCGACGCGAGGAGTGTCCGCAGGCCTCGACTCGTCGATGAGAGGGCGGCGTAGTCTTCAATGTTGTGAAGACGGTTGGCGAGGAGGAGGACTATTTCCGACGGAAGCGAAGCCAGCGAGGCCGCCATCTTTGCGTAGTCTGTGGTGAAGGTCCTCGTTGAATCTTATTTTAATACAATGAAGCCCGAGGTAGTTTATACCCTCCAGCGTGAGGCTGTGTATTCGGCGTTGAGTCATTGTCCGGATGAAGGATGACACCATACTAAGCGTTGACGTCACACCTCAACAGAGTAGACGATGGACATGAGAGATTCAACTGGAAATGCTTGGCCATTTTCCATTCTCCCGTGAAGAAAATATTGAGAAATTACTATTTTAATCATGAATAGTGCATCATGGCTGATTTCTAAATTAGCAGAACCAAACCGCGGAAATGTCCAAAGTTGCTCTGTGTTGTTTCTTTCGTCCGAAATGCCTCGTTGGTAAGAATAATCAATGATGAGCAAGTCCCCTTACCCTGCAGTCTCCGTAGGAATCCAGCCATGAATCCTACACCGTAAGTCAGTAGCCCGGCACTCCAACTCCTCTGCCCACTTTTTGCCCTCAACAGTGCAGTGCAGATTGACATTGACCATTGAGTGACTCGCACACTTCAAGCGAGCAATGCCAAACTTGAATCGTGCTGCCATTGCCGATCATCACTACTCTAGAGCTCGCCGTGTGCCCGCCTTGTTCAATTGGTTGTTTTGGCTGTATCAGCCCCGCTGCCCAGGCACCAATGTCGATCGATTCAAATATTCCCTCCCTCGCATTCGCAATGTTACGGTCGGGTAATCAGCGTACCCGTGTCTCATTCATGAGGAACAAAAACAATGCTCTGCTGCACTCACCCAACCTAATAAGACCTGACCATGCAGCTAAAATAACTGAAACCTTCGCTAGTTAAGCTAATTACCCCTTAACAATGCAGGGCGCTATGGGGCATCGCGGCATCTATACCTGAATCATGAGCCGAAACCAGCAATGGAATGGCCGAATCAAGCACGACAGGATCTGACAAAAAACATAGTCCAACTCTTAACTATTAGGCAGTCCTGGTTGCGTAATACGACCTCCTAAGACATTGCCTGCTCCTTGCATGGCTAGTGTTTTGGACTGGCTTGTCCATTACCAGTGGGGTCTCCAGCTGACCAGCACGCACCATTTCACCAGGAATAAAAGTGCATTGATTCAGAGGAAGAATTCTCAGTTAACCATAGTTCGATCAACAAGACCACGTATTGAAGAAGAAAAAAGCAATCTGTGTAAATGAATAAATGGCCTCGGCAGTAGATTTCTCGACCGCTGCGTTTGATCATAACTGCGGCAATCAATTATGCATCACCAAATTAAACAAGGCCACATTGAGGTGTGTCTATTAACTCATATGTAAATTATTCATCTTACAAAAGCAAATAGACTCATGATTCGACCCATCAGTTGCTGTCAAACGCCAGCGTTACAATTTAGCCCCGCATGATCAATATTCGTGCAGCGCAGAAAGGTATCCATTGTAAAATTGGCCCAACTTGTATGAATAGCAGGCCTCTACCTCAAATTTCCTCGCCAGTCTCTTAATTCATATCACCTGGCCTAGCATCATATTTTTAGAAGATAGGTTACCATGCATCTAATACGCTTCGTCTTTCTCTTTCTACTTGGGCTCGTCGCTGCCACAAAAGGCCTCTTGTCCCCGGCAAAGGTTTGTTTGACAGTGATGGGCACCAAGTCCATTAAAACCATCCCCACATCTATTTCAACGTACAAAAGCAAATACCCAGTTCGCAGCACGAAAGGGGTCCGAAGAACAGTCACAGTGACGCCTAAGCTATCAACAGAAATAGCTACCACGACCGTTCTTACAGTTGTCTCTACCTCACTTGAACCTAAGACAGACTTATTTGAGAGCCTGGCGACCGAGTACGAAACAACCACCACAACTGCAGACGACATCACTGTTTTTGCAACTGTTACAACCTCTACCGAAACCACCGTTTTAACCACCACAACTGTTGGGGCCCCTGCAGGCTTTCGTCCGGTTCTGGATACCCTCGAGGGAGCTCGAATGGGTGGTGACGCTGGCGCCCCCTTCAAACGCAATACTGCAGTGTCTAGTTCCAAGGAACTGCAAGGGCGTGAGTCAGGTCACAGATCCCGGCCCCTATTGACCATTGGGTCCTCCAAGGCGAGAAAATACAGTCTAGAATTCAGCAAGCGGCCTAGGTATCCCCAGAGTGTTGACTGTGTTGTGACAATCAAGATTGCCATCACAATTATTATCACCAAGGCTAAGCCGGCTGTTACAATCACCGCTCCAGGTCGCACCAGGACTCTAACAAGAACCAAAGAAATCACGAGCACCAGCACTGTCGTTCCGGATAATGTCACAATCAGAATTACCTCTACAACTACATCAACTATCGTGGAGACGACCTCAGTCGAGACAACAATCACAAGAACTACTACGACTACTAACACAGTCGAAGCCGCGGGCGAGACTGCTCACGCCATATGCTCGAGTCAAAACTATGCCGACAGCCTGCTTGACGGCGGCGTGTTCACCGGATCGACCAGTGAAACCCCTCTGGTATTTGCATTTGCTCAAGCGGATTCTCCCTATGCTTGCTGTGAGCAATGCGCCCAGGATCCTACCTGTGCAGGTTCTGTTTTCTTCCCAACGGGGTGCGGCCTGATGAGACCACTGACCGATGGTGCTTGTTCTGCGGAAAGTGTATGCCCTGCGACTGTATATTGGAGCCCTGCGTCCCCAGTGCCAGGAATAGTATCCAATGGCAAAGGCTTGCGATGGAACGTGGTTAGGAGAGTGCCGTAACTGGATAACCCGCTCGACATGGCATACACTATACTTGCGGCACCTATGCCACAGAAAGATGTTCTTGTGGATGTATCAGGGTATAAAAGTGATTTTGTGTCCCCCTGAGGAGAGGGACGGCTCAACGAGGTAGCAACACCAGGATCAGGTTCTTCTTGATGTATGTCGCTGACATATGGGTTTCTTTTCAATATAACATACTTGGTCCTGTTTATTTATTATTAATATAAATCTCACCATTCTAATACAATAAATCTTCTGAATAATGAACTCCTATGTGGACGACTTCTATCAACCCTGGACCAACAAATGAAGGATATCCCTAAGTAACTGTTGGTTTATGATGTATAAATGTTCCATCCTTCAGTTTCTCATAGTACGGTGCCGAGAGGCAATACAATGAAACGTCCGTATAGATTTGATTACTTAGGTGACCAGCCATGCCGTAGAATTCGGCCTTATGATAATTTAACAAGGCATTTCTAGTTGCCTACGATGAACGGGGCCAAGACGGCTGAGTGCAACATCACACGAATATTGATTGAGGTCAAGACACCGTGAGGCATTGTCCAACCACACATTTGCTTAGCTGAAGCAAGAAGAAGCCTTACAATTCAAAATTATGGAACGAGGCTTTAGTTTGATGACTTGTTTACGGATTCAATTGTCCTGCTTCCTCGTAACCAATGTTCCAAGTGGCCGTAAATCCCATTAGTGGGATTTGTTCTGCTGGCGGTACTGGAAACATATTCCTGACTGTGTCTAAAACGGCATATGCATCCAATTTTAAAATATTGCAGAGATTTCAACAAAATCCTCAGGATGGCTCGTAATAGATCAAGGCTCAGTGAAGTTTATGTTTTTGGAGTGTCCAGGGTCTAGGATGGACGATAAGCACGTATTCAGAGCGCACTATTGACTGGCGACGAAGCTATCCCCCAGCCCTGGGGAGTCACATGCATAATGGGCTAGATTCGTCGCTCAAGCTGCAGTCACAGTGGCCGAGTGGCTTTCTTTGTCCGTCGCTGTGCGAACACGCATTTCAAGTATGCACTCTTCATTCCGATCCACTTCACTGGAATCTAGACCATCGCCGATTTTAACCTTGCCGTGCTATTTTTGCTTGTTTCAGTCCTGTAGGAGCTGTTTGGCCAATCATCGGGCAGGAAATGCTTCCAACATCGCTTCTCCATTCATGCTTTGCACCATAGGATTTAGCTGAGCTGTGCGGTATTTGTGGTGTACGAGGCCGTCAGTCGCCTCTTCAGAATCCTGTATTGATTTGTTCTGGCTCCCCAACAACCACAAAATTTGATCCCCAGGCAAGCTTCATGTCCCGGCCACATGACGCCTAGTGCAAAATGTGTCTCAATCATAGCCTGTGGCTGCATTTAGCCATCCAATAATGTATCACTCCTGCCCTAGTAGCTCAAAAAACTAAAGGAAGCTTGATCCACAGGGCTGATCAGCTGGACTAGTTGTACAGGTGACGGACGCTCTATTGAAGCCACACGCCTCAACTTTCTCAAATCCCTGCACACGTTTATCAATAATACTATGAATTGATAATTGAGTGGCCGAAGTGCCTTCCTAGCTATGGAAAACTGGTCTCTCACATGTGGTCTAGGCCCACTAGATTTGCTGCTCCTTGACATGTGGTCCAGTTTCTGTTAGCCACAGCCCTCTAAAGGGTCTAGTCCTTGAGGGAACAGCAGCAAAATAAAACACAATTCTTGAGATGGATGACGCTATGTATTGGGAACGGAGATGAATGGGGAATGAGGAATGAGGACTGTGCCATTGACGTATAAGTTACTGATATGCCGCTGGTGAGCGAAATAGCCGGTGGGTTTCGTCGCCGAGCAATACTAAATTTGGATACTCTTCCCCGAGCCTTCCATATCCCGCAATATGGGCCACGTTAACCCAATTCTTCGCGCCGAAGGCAATATTAGATGAGAATGCGGTGGTATGTTTCTCGACCTGGCTGCAGTAGGCGGACAGTCACCAGCTGTCATCAATTAGTTGGTGATTGCAATTACTTTCCGTTTAATGGAGGAGGGTAGATGTTAATACTGTGCTATCTAGGGACAATGGAACCGCAAATAATAACCCAAATGATATTTGGGAGATCGGGGGCTTGGTAGCCTCTGATCCCAAGGATTCATGGATCCTGATCCAAAGCACCGCCAACAAGGGCATTCTGGGAGTTGATTGTAAGCAACATTTACTCAATCCGCCCAGTCACTACCGCTAAATTTCGACAGTGTCAAACCCTTTAAACACCTTCATCTGCCTTAAGGATATTTCAGTATCCGACGAGACATACCAGTGGTACCTCGAAGGTGGCGATTCAACTTAGCTTAGCTCAAGCGATCTGACTAGGCATGTATCATTGCAGTGCTAATATCAAAGAAAATTGAGTCAATGAAATTTGTCTGGTTTTTAGGTTTCGCAGCGTCAAGTTCCCAAAACATTACATGGATCTTTACCAGTTAAACACCAATAACGAAACACCCTATGTTACATACACCAACACAGATGGCAACAACCAGAAGCGTAGATGTTTTGTTAAGCCTTAGGGCTGTAAGGTGGATTATTACATTATGGTTCCATTCTGTAGCAAGGTACGTCACAGATAATAACACGTTTGCACTTCTGACGCATGTTTGTATTTCGGATGATTCCCTATGAACAGTGACTAGATTATCAGGCAAGTCAATCCATCCATTGATTTGATTTCGCCCAGTCTTTTGGGGACATCAAACAATATATATGACCGATTTCCCTCAATGGTGTATCTCCGAATTCTCTCCACTCTGCGGCATAGCTGCGCAGGACACTGACAAAGTGACACCCTGGAGCCAAACTACATTATGAGACTTGGTGTTTTTTGCATGCCCCTAACATAGCCACTAGCGGCTTAGCTGTGGCTGTGGTTGTCCCCGTGACACCATCAATATTTTCCAAGCCACTGTCGCCAGCCCCCTTCTTTCAATCATTTGTCATTTAACACACCAAACGTCCAAACACCTGCCACTTTGCTTTAATAACACAACTTCAATGGGCTGGGGTTTATTGGACTCAGTCATCCGCAGACTGAGCGAGTTTCGTGATTCTCGGCGGCGACTTCACAGCCCCGAACGCCCGACTACGGCACCATGGGGTCTACGCATTTCAGAGACCGACTCAGCCAAACTGCGGAAAGGCTTAAAGTCGACCCAAATGGAGCAGAAGTGGGACATAACACCAAGCGCACCCGACGGGCAAGGCGTGTCTGAGATTCGTATGACCAGAAGCTGGACCGGACAGGAGGTCTTTCGGCTGAAAGTTGGCGACCTGCACGACGAAAGCAACCAGGGAGCTGTAAACGGAGATAACGCTGAAATTATTGAAATTGTATGGGACCAAAATGTCTACAAGACGGAGGAAGAGGCAAAGTACGAGCTTGTTGACTTATGCAGGGAAATGCTGCAGTGTGAACTCAGAAATTTCCCCGTGACGTGATATTGAGAGGAAGGGGCCCGCTACAGTTGCAGAATAATCAATTGACTATTGTTTCTTAATCGAACCTGGGAATTTGAATTTGGGCATGTCAGCTGGAGAAAACAATGAATTATGATCCCAAGGATAAACAAAAACGGCAAAGACTCCTGATTTGGACGTTTCCGGATGAAATGTGGCTTCCGAAGATTAAAATCATTGAGATGTAAATGGAATTCGTGATCGATTTGTGAATGAAGAGGAAGTTGAAGATGGAAATAGCAGGCGTCATATATTTTTTTGAATCATATGCTTCGTTTTCTCATTACTCGGTAATAAAAAAGAATCAAACTAGAGAGCTTGCATTTAATTGTAGATAGCGATAAATATTCTTTCCAGGGATCTTTGTGCCATACTGGATTTTAATTATGAAGGCGCTAGACACAGAATTCGCAGCCGTCAACACATATTCCAAGTGTCCAGTATTCATCATACATGTCTGAAGCAGTTGGGCAAATAGGGATCCTTGTCATACTACAGCATGAGCGGTGAGGATTCATCGTTTCATCGAATGAACGAGCGACGTAGCTTTCAATAAACTAACTACCTGAACTTGTCGGTGGTCTGATTGGCCTGTCGCCAGAAAGATTTGGGGATATTATCAGATAATACACCCAATGATGAAGTTGGGTGCACTGAATGTCGATAACTCCTGTGATTGCTGATAGGCCTGTTACACCCACGATGGCCTATCTAGAATAAAGTCCTCACTTTAGAGTGAGTAAACCGAAGTTTATATCCACCAAAATCAATTTAATTAATCAATAAATCAAAATAGATAAATGAATGTCTATTCATTGGCATTTACGATTGAAAAACTCCAAGTAAAAATAGTACTCAATAGATAATTAAAATTGATTGGTTATTCTAAGATCATACGGACTTCAGAGGAATGGAAGAGTAAAGGTAATAGGTGCAAATGGATTGCAAGCTTCAGAATGCTCCTATGGTATGCATTTATGAGGGAAATCCGCCGGCCAACCCTTCTAAATGACTGCAATATCATGGCTATTGTTTTATAACGTTAAGTTGTCTTGAAAACGATCTAGATGCTATACTCTATTTTACATCCATTTGACTCTGGCACGAGGCCTTCCGAGCTTGCATCTTTAGACCATATAACTGCACTAATTAACAATCGATGCATTCGACGGGCCATTAGGCCAGTTGCCTCTCCGCCAATAAGCAGGATTGTTACCCACACCACAAAACTTCTGCTTCTCGGCTTTGACCATGAGCGTTTAATCCGAGTCTGCTCGACAGAGAATTAACACACCCAGTTTTCAAATAATATTAGCAAAGTCTTGGCTGAAATCAATATGCAATTCTGCACTGCGTTCATGTCTTATTTGGCTCGCTCGGCCTTTCTCGCTGTCATAGCGACCGTCAGCCTCGCGTTGAAACATCTCGTTCACTGTGATTAGATGTCACCCACCCAATGGCGTACCAATCTGGAACACTCACGCGGTTTGTGATGAGCACATTTTCGATTTCCCTTTTTTAACATGGTTCTTTTGTTTTTCACTCTCTCATTTCACAAAGAAAAAAACGCTAGATCGTGATTCATCTAGATTTTGACTTGAGCGCCTCTCATTCCACGGTTTAATAGCTAAACCACTTAGAATTAGGGTAAAATACTACCTGCCCATAGGTATCCATAGGTACTTAGACAATTTTACTAGGTATCTATAGATATTTAGAGTAAGGTATATAGTATTTATAGGTACTTATAGATAATTTAATATTTTATTAGATATTTATAGGTATTTCGATTTCTTTATATTATTTCTATCTACTATCTAGTTATAATATAATAATCTTTTTAGAGGAAAAACCTTATACTTAGGTTACTATTGGTATTAAAACCTCTAGGAGATCTATATCCCTAAGTTATATTTGCTCTTTGATGTGGAGTAAGCTATTAGGGTTAGTATTTGATATAGCTAGCTAAATTGGCTTTAGATATTACTAGATTTAAATTAATTTAGTTTATCCTTGACTAAGGTTCCTAATCTTGGTTACTAATTTAACTGTACTAGTAGTATAGCTAATATACTACTAGCCCCCTATTTATAGGTATTTATAAGAAAAAATATATTACTAAGAATAATTTATAAAATAAAAAATATAAATAAAAATATTAATAGTAAAAAAAATAAAATAAAAATTAAATAAAAAATATATTATTATTATACCTTAGAATTAAAAAAAAATATAATTTATAGCTATTTTAATTATAAATATAAAATAAAATAATTTAAATTAATTAAATATATTAATTATTAGAAAATAAATATTCTAAATATTAAATATTAAATAATTTAAAAAATAAAAAGCCTAAAAATATATTTATCTTTACTTAATTTCCTAGTAATTAAAATTTATTATTTTTAAATTTAGCTTTAATATTCTTTTTAATAGATATACTAAGTTTAATAATTTATATAAAATAGATATTCTATTCTTATTTTTATTACTAAAATAATAAATAGCTTTAGCTTAATTTAAAGCTATTTAAAATTAATTCTTATTAGCTTAGAACTTATTATTTTTATCTTTTTAAAGAATAATTCTAAGACTAATAAAATTAATATAAATTATAATAATTACTTATTTAGTACTAAGAATAAAATTATTATTATTATTATTACTATTAAGGCTAATAAAGCTATTCCTACTAAAGTCTTTACTATTATTATTATTAATAATATTAAAAGAGCTAAGATCTTTAGTATTATTATAATTACTAATAGAGTTTTTACTATTATTATTACTAATAATATTAAAAGGGCTAGAATCTTTAGTATAATTATAATTACTAATAAAGTCTTTATTATTATTATTATTAGTAATATTAAAAGGGCTAGGATCTTTAGTATTATTTTAATTATTATTAGAGTTTTTATTATTATTATTACTTTTAACTTTAAAAGGGCTAGATTCTTTATTATTATTTTTACTATTATTAGATAGCTAATTATTTATAATAATAATAATATTATTAGATAGCTAATTATTTATAATAATAATAATAATATTATTATTATTATTAAGATAAGTAAGAATAGATATAATATAAAAGAAAGATAGAGTTTATTATATACTAGATATAATAAGCTAAATATTATAAAAGTTAATTAATCTATTATTAACTTAAGGGTAAAGATAACTAAGAATAAAAGTAAATATCTTTATATTTTTAGGTTATATAATAATATAATAAGTATAAATAGCTTTATAATTAATAATTATATATAGATTAATATAAAATATTAATATAAAATAAAGATAATATACTAAAGAAGATTAAAATAATATATAATTTAATTATTTCTTAGAGTATTCTAAGGATATTATTTTAAAAATAAAAATTAATTTTAAATTCCTAAGTAATTTTATAAACTAAATAAGCAAATAATAGCTTTAGAATAAAAAGCTTAATAGTTTTTTAGTAATATTAAATCTTATAAAGTAAAATAATTAATTAAATTTAATATAAAAAAATAAAATAAAAAGAAATATATTACTAAGCTTATATTATTAAACTTTCTTTATTTTAATAGGCTCTTTTTTAATAGCTTTCTAAGTTAATTTAGTGCTTTTTAAGTATATAGAGCTAGGTAGACTTTTGCTGTTAATATAGTAATATCTAGTAAATATATTAAATAAAAGAATAAGTATAAGAAAATAAAGAATATTATATAAAATTACCTTAAAAACTAAGTTATAAATAAAGAGCTAAAGAGAAAATAAACATATATTAAATTATAGTAAATTAGTATAATAAGTTAGTATAAAGAAACTATAATAATAATAAACTAAAAAGGTATAAAGTAAAAAGGATATATATAAATTATAATGGTATAAGATAGCCTAAGGGCTATATATATTCTAATTAGCCTAGATACTATATATAAGCTTATATTAAAGGGGCTATATAGATAATTATAAGGCTTTTCTTACTTTTTATAGGTATTAAGTTTTTTTTTCTCTTTTTATAAGCTTTCTTTAATATAAACTTATTTTATAATTAAAACTATAGTATAACTAAAGTATATTATTTATAATAATCTATTATACTAATAATATTTATATTCTAATTTTATTTTTTACTTTAGTTTATAATATAATCTAATTTACCTTTTAAGAATAAAAGGAAACTACTATAATAAGTACTTTAATAATTATATACTAATTAGTTTATATTAATTTACAAAGAATATCCTCCTAGACTACTATCTAAGAAATAAAAGGCTAATAAGAAACTATTAATAAACCTATATACTAAGAAAGCTTATAAAAAAGCAAATAATCTTATACTTAAGTAGAAATAAATTAAAGATATAAAAATTAATCTATAAATTGCTTAAGATTAAGTAATTAGTAAGATAAAGAAGAGTAAAAAGTATTTTTAAATATTATTTAATAAATAAAAAGTATTTATTAAAAAAGTATAAAATAATACTAAAGTATATTAATATATTATTATTTTTCTCTTATAATATATATTATATACTAATTAAATTATACTAATAGTCTTTTTATTAGAAAGTACCTAATTTATATTAAGTAATTAATTAGAATAGCTATTAATAAAAAGCTATCTTATATACTTTTAAATAATAAAAGGTCTAATTAAGAGAATATTAATATTTTAATAGAAGCTAAGCTAGCTTATATAAAGGCTATTACTAATTTTCTAAATAATAAGTCTAGTATTTAGGAATTTTCTAAATAAGAAATTAAAAAAGCTATTAAAAGCTAATAGGCAAAAGGTAAAAAGGTATATTTAATTTATATAATTAGTTATTATACTTTAATATTATTAGATAATAATTTAGTATAAGGTTAAGTAGCTTACTAAGATATTTTATATACTTTTTTTAAGTATATTATATAAAATTTATACTTTATATAATAAGCTATCTAATACTATTTAAATTGCTAATTCTATTACTTAAGATTAGGCTAAAACTAAGTATAATCTTTTATATATATAGTTCTTATTTAGCTAATTAAAGCTAATAATAAACCCCTTTTATCTCTCTAAAAGTATATTTTTATTATTAGTAAGCTATTTATATAGTTTATACTAATTAAGATTAGTTTAAAAATATTGAAATCTCTAAATTAAATTATAATAAAATAATATATAATTATTATATTATAATTAATATATTTCTAATTATCTTTAGTTTATACCTTTTTCTTATTATTTGTTTTTTTCTTTTTATTTTTAACTTTTTTTTTTTTTTTAAAAAAAAAACCCTTATCTAATTACTTAACTTAACCTATATATATATAAATAGAATGCTTTCTTATTTAGCATTTAGTTAGATTTTACAAGAAGCAATAAGAGCTTTATATTACAATTATTTTAGTTACAATTATCGCCTATAAAAACCCTAGTAGGGAAAAATAACTAGTTACAATAACCCTTTTTTACCTATTTCCTTGGGCCGGGGGCTGGTGCGGGGAATTAAACCCCGGTCTCTGTAAAAAACATAGCATGCTAACTACTGCACTATACCACCTTTTTCCTATTATTAGTTATATATTATATAATAGTTTTTTATATAAATATAAGATCTTTAAATAGGTTTTAATTATTTATAGTATAATTTAAAATAATTATAGCTAGGAGAATAAGGTCTTTAAATTACTAGCTAAATCTACCTAATCTATTTAGGAGAATCTCCTAGGATATCTATTATTATAGGATATTAAGAATTTACTATAGTTTAATTCTATTTATAAGACCTTTTAATCTTTTCTTAGTAATAAATAGATTATTTTTAATATTATTTATAGAAGGATTAATACTTTAAAATATTAAAAGTAAGCTATTATAGCTTTTATAGAATAGATAGCTAGGTTTAAGTTTAGGGAAGTATAAGTTTAGGAAAATATAGTTTTATATTTCTTTTTATTATATTAATCCTTTTATACTAATCTTATAATTTTATATAATTCCTATCTCTTTATAAAACCTAATTAAAATCCTATACCTTTAAAAATATTTTATATTAACTTTATATTAACTAGCTATAGTATTATTCTTTTTATATATATTATATAAAAATATATATATATTATTATTATTTTTATTAGTTTATTATTATTTTAAATATAATATTTACTCTTAAATAATAATACTAAAAAGCTCTTACAAATCTCCCTTAAGACTTTAATTATTTATAGCTAGAATCTTATATTTTTCTTAGTTTATAATATAATTTCCTTAATTATATAAGTTATAATAGTCTAAGGTAAAATTAATTTAATAGATAAATATAATTAATAAATATCTTATAAAATAGATATTAGAATAAATTAATAAATATTTAATATATATTTATTTACCTTAATATACTATCTAGCTACTATTATTATTATTTTACTAGTATTTTTAGCCTTTTTATATATTATATTTACTTTCCTATTTATACTTATTTTGCTTATAAAGGCTTTTTAGTCTTTATATAATATATAATTATAGTCCCTAAAATTAGTAATAATATAATAGGTTAAATAGAATAACTACTCCTAATACTATTTATATCTCCTATTAAGAACTTTAGAATTTCTTTATATAAAGGTAATATTACTAATTAGTATAAATAATTAGATTAATTATAATAGTAAATTTCCCTTAAGAAAATTTAGTATAAGAATTTTACTAGGTTTATTGTAAGAATTTTTTTTTTTTCTAATAAGCGATTTTCTTATCTTTAATTAGTCCCTATAATTACTATATCAAGGTATAAAAGTGATTTATATCCCCCTGAGGAGAGGGACAGCTTAACAAGGTAGTAATACCAAGGAGCATATTAAACCTTTAGACTTTTAAATCCTATAATATAATTACCCTTATACCTATAATTACCTTAGAAGCCTAAAAGCAATATAAAATAAAAACTATAAAGCTTTCTCTAATAAAAATAAAATATAATAAAAAGATAGCTAATAACTAGAATTAGTATATTTTAATATACCTATAAATATACCTATAAATATATCTATAAATAGTATTAATTAAAATATTATTCTAATATTGCCTTATCTATAAAGGTAATACCCCTCCTAAATCTAACTTTATATATAGATATATATATTAAGAGATCTAGGCCACTAGCATCTAGCCTAAGAGATCTAATAATAAATTTATTAATAAAATGAAAGATAAACTATGCCTAAGTAATAATCTAGTTACTAGGACTAAAATTAAGCTTATTTTATAGGAGCTTAAGTTATTCTAAAGAAAGGATTTTAATTATAATAATATTAATTTTATTAAATAATAATAAAGGCTAATAAAGCTAATATTAAAGTATTTTAATATATAATTTAAAACTAGCCTAAGTTCTTATAAAGAGAGGTTCTTAGAGGATTTAGAAAAATATAAAAATTAGCTTAATAATATAAAATAATATATAAGGAAATAGAGATTTTAAAAACAAAGGAATTAAAGAAGGAAGGGAGGTTTTACTAGAATCTACAAATTACTATAGGATTATAATATAATAAAAATACGATGAGCTATAATTACTATATATAATAATAGTTCTTTCTATTTATATATATCTCTCTATATACTATTTTATTTATATTTAGTTAAAATATAAGTAAGAGGCTTAACTAGGCAATTCTAAGAGCAGATATAATTAATATTTAAATAACTATAATATTAGTCTCTTTTCGCCCTAACCAACAAAATAATTAACTTTATATATTTTATAACCTTAATACCCTTTTAATATTAAAGATAATAAACTCTATTAGACCTAACCTAATATTTAAAATAGCTTTCTTACTATACTAAGACCAATATATTCCAGCCTACTTTTAATATTATTAAAAATAGCTAAATCTAAATTATATTTTAAATACTATATTCTTTATAATCTATTATACCCTTCTACCTTAAAATATACTAATAGTAAGCTTTATACTAAATACCCTCCTAACCTAGTTAAATACTTTAAATAGATCCTCCCTTAATATAGGCTATTTATACTATCTAAGACTAAAATTGCTAATTTTATATTATTTTAAAAAATAAAAATTATTAAATTTAAGCTTTAATTACTTTAAAAAAATAATATTAATATTAATTATTACAACCTAGAACCAACTTACTCTAGAATTAAACTGCTATACCAATAGAAGTCCGGATAAAGACCTACTTCTTGTTTTTATTAATAGGGCTTATTGCTTAGTATAATAACTAATTAGAAGGCATAGCTTAGAATATATAGTCTTAGCACTAAGGCCTTGGATACTCTAAGGGCTTACTTATATTAGTATATATTTAAAACTTCTAGGAATTACTACTATTAGGGTATAATTTAGCTTTTAATATAACTTAATTACCTTTAATTATTTACTTTAACTAATTAACCTATTACTAGATATAATATACCTTTATTATATTTTTACCTTTTATATAGACCTAATATACCTAATCTATCCTATTAATATAAATTAATAATATAAATAATATCTCTTTATTAATTAGCCTATAAAGCGCCTACCCTTAGCCCTTTAATACCTAGCTATTAAAGCTTTGCTATTTTCTTTATTAGAGCTAGGACTAGACTATTATATATTAAAAGCTTTTGTTTAGTGGATTACCTATATTAACCCTATATAATATTATTATAATAGTATTTTAACCTACTATATTAAGACTATTTTAACCCAAGGGGAAGAGTACCTTTACTTTCAAAGCTCTAATTAATAATAAGAGTATAAAAGAAACTAAAACTAATAATAAAGAGAATAAGCAAATTGAGGCTATATAATATAAGAATAAATAACTTAATAATACTATATACTAGCTTACTAATAATTTATAGCTTAGTAATAAACACCTTATATATATAGAAATAATATTATAAAATACCCTTAATATAATAAATATTTAAAGGACTAACCTATAGCCTATAAGCTTAGTAAGATTAGAATCCTTAATAAATATACTTATTATATAATTACTTATTATACTACCTATTATACCTAATACTATACTAGTACTAGTAGTCTACTAAAAGGACCTAGGAGAAATAATTAAATCCTTAGAACCCTTTAAGTGGAATAATTTAGTAATAATCTTATATAAATAGATTATATTATTAAGATCCTATTATTACTACTTTCTATAGTATCTTATATAAGAAGACCTTAAGGTCTAATATGCAATTAGATATATAAAAGGCAAAGCACTATATAATATAAAACTATATTTAAGTAATTTTATTTATTATTCCCTAGAGAAATAGAAGGAAGAGATATAGAAAATATTTACTAGCTTTAATTACTTTAAAGAGAAAATTATTAGCTTATATAGAAAAATTAATAAGAAATAAAAGGCTATCTAGAAACTCCGAAATCTAACTTAAGAAGGCTTTTATAGTTCTTATTTATTTGATTTTAGGTATTATATAATAAAAATCAACTAGGATAATAAGGCCCTTATTAATAAGTTCTATTGCAGTCTAAAAGAGGATATATAAGATAAGATATATAAGAAACTTAATCTACCTACTTACTTTAATAAGTATATAATATTAGCTATCTAATATAATATCTACTTATACTAAAGGCAATACTAAAAAAAGATAGGGAAGAGAGCTACCTAATCTACTAATATAAAGCAAAAAAAGAACCCTCTAACCTCCCATAAGATAGCTTTAGGATCTATAGAACTTAGTAATATCTAATAAGAAAGGGACCTCTCTTAGATAATTTATTGGAATTATAATAAGAAAGGATATACCTTTTATAAATATTCTAAGCTTAATACTAATTAATAATTTAAACTTATTCTAGAAAGCAAAAGATAAATTAACTTTATATATACTAAGAAAGAACCTTAAATAATAATCTAAATAATTAAAAGGATTATTAAAAGGACTTTTATACCTAAGGGGAAGTTAACCCCTATAATTAGAAAAACTCTTATTATAATTAAAAAGTAAGATCTATTACTAATTACTATAAAAAATACTATATACCCTTTATATTAAAGTAATAGAAGTAGTAGGATTATAAGGAAATAATACCTAAGATAGCCCCTTAAAACTATAGGCTATAATAGTAAAACTATAATTCTAATAAGCTACCTTTTAGCCCCCCTTATAGAAAGGAGCTACTAAAAGAGCTACCTACTAAGTCTTTATATACTACTAATAGTAAGAAGCCTAGATAGCTTAAAATAGAAGTATATATTAAAGGGTAATAATATAATACTATAGTGAATAGTAAAGCTAAAATAAATTATATTTACCTAAGAATTATAAACTAACTTTAGCTACTATAGAAAAATAAGATAGACCCCTATATAATATTAAACCTAGAAAGTATTATATTTAATTATAAGAATAAAATAATTAGCTAAGAGATTAATTATTTTAAGGTCTTTATAAATAAGAAGAATTATAGTATTTCCTTTAATATTATTAATACTAGGATATATAACCTAGTCCTAGGGTATTTATAGTTATATTAATATAACCTATATATTAATTAGTATATTAGCTAAGTATAAGTACTTCTAGAGTATAATATAGCTAGTAATATAAATAATAATAATTTAAGATCTCTAATCTTTAATACTAATTATACGGAGGCTATATATAATAATAGCTTATTACCAAAGGGAATATAGTATAAGTATAAGGCTAATCTAAGGAGAAAATAGTAAAGAGTTATTATCTATCTTTATATATAGTTCTAATAGCTTAATTAGGACCTTTAAAAGATAAAGGAAGATATTGCTAATAATTAATTAAATAAAATACTATTATAATATTATATTTATAAATAGTTATTTGTAGATAAATTTAAGATTGGAATACCTAAATTTAATTAATAGGATTATAAAATTATATTAAAGAAAGAAGTAAATACCTATTTCTTTTTAATTTATAATTTTAATTAAGTAGAACTTAATACTCTTAAGAAGTATATTAAAGATATACTATAAAAAGAATATATATAAGTATTAAATTCTAAAGCTAATTATCTAATAATATTTATTCTAAAGAAGAATAGAAAACCTTGCCTTATTATAAACTACTAATAGCTTAATAATATTACTATTAAAGACTATATACTATTACCCCTTATTAATAAGATAAAGGATAGGCTATATAGAATAAAGTAATTTACTGTACTTAACCTAAAGGGAGCCTATAACCTAATATATATTAAGAAAGAAGATAAATAGAAAACCACTTTTTAAATAAAGTTTAGGCTATTTAAGTACTTAGTAATATCCTTTAGACTTACTAATATACTAATATCCTTTTAAAGGATAATTAATAATATATTATAAGAATACTTAGATATCTCTATTATTTACTACCTAAATAATATCCTTATCTTCTTAAAAAATAAAGAAGATTATAAGTAATATATCTACTAGGTTTTAAAAGCCCTTTAAGATACTAATCTATTGGTTAAACCAAAGAAGAGTATATTTTATGCTAAAAAAGTAGAATTCTTAGGATATATTATATTATATAATAAGATCTAAATAAACCCTAAGAAGATTATTATAGTAAAGGATTAAAAGGAACCAAAGAATCTTACTAAGGTATAATTATTCCTTAGATTTATTAATTATTATTATAAGTTTATTAAAAACTTTAGATAAATAGTAAGGCCCCTTATTACTTTAATAAAAAAAAAGATACCTTTTATCTAAGGATTAAAAGCATAAGAAGTATTTAATTAATTAAAAGATATTATTATAGCTAAGCTAATACTTATAATATTTAATTCTAACTAACTAATTAAATTAGAAATAAATATCTCTAATTATACTATTAAAGCCTAGATTAGATAAAGGGATAATTAAGGGAAATTATACTTTATTATATTTTATTTATATAAATTGCAAAAAGCTAAACTTAATTACCTTATTTATAATAAGGAATTTTTAGCAATTATTAATATCTTTAAGGAATTCTAATAATATCTCCTTAGAAATTACTATAAGATTATAATATTTATAGACTATAAGAATATATCTTACTTTATAATTACTTAAAAGCTTAATAGATAATAATTATAATATATTAAATATTTATTTAAGTTTAATTATTATATTATATATATTAAAAGCACTAAGAATACTTAAGTAAATACTATTAGTAAATACTTTAATTACTATAAGGAGAAGAAGGTAACTATAGAAAAGTTATTATAATATATACCTTAGGATAACCTTAAATAGGCCCCTATTAGTAATATAATAATTAAGAGTAAGAAGATTATAACTATAATCTAAAGGGAAGAATAATAAAAGAATTATACCTTCCTTAGATACTAAAAACTATAAAGGCTAATTTCTAAGAACTATAAGCCCCTTAGAGTAACTATAGGTAGCTATAGTTCTTATAGGCCTATAAACCAAGCTAGTAAGCTTATTATCTTACTAGAATAGGGCAATCTACTCTTATATAGAATTAAGGAATATAATAAGGTACTCTTAGAAAATAAATAGATAATATATTTATAGGTTCTAAATAAACTATAGAATAATCTAATTAAAGAAATTTATAAATATCCTTTAAATAGATATAAAGGTATAAATAAAACCCTTAAATAAGTTAAATAGATATTTTCCTTTAGTTATATAAAGAGAAAGATAAAAGCTATTATTAAGTAATATTTACTTTGCTAATAGATAAAATTATTATAATATAAGCTATATAGTAAATTATAGCCTATTCTAATTACTTTAAAACTATAAGAATTAATTACTATAGACTTTATTACTAATTTACTATTATTAATAGATCCTATTACTAATAAGTACTATAATACTATTTTTATTATTATTAATTAATTTATAAAGTTTACTTACTATATTCCTTATAAAAAGGCTATAAATAAAGAGTAGTTTACTTACCTTTTCTTTTGATATATAGTTATAATATATAGATTACTAATTAAGATTATCTTAGACTATAGATAGCCATTTATATCCAAGTTCTAGTAAGGACTAATAGCCTTTATAGGTCTATAGTATAAGCTTATTACTATATTCTAATCCTAGGTTAATAGATAAACTAAAAGGCAAAATTAGGAGATTAAGCACTATTTATAATACTATATTAACTATAAGCAAATAGATTAAGTAAAAAAACTACTAATTACTTAGCTTACCCTTAATATATCTTACTAATTAAGCATTAAGACTATACCTATATTTACTAACTTTAAATTTACCCCTAATATATTCTATACTAAACTAGAAGAACTAATTAAAATAAAAGTATTACTTAAATCTAAATAAATATAGTAATTATATTCTAAGATAAAGATAGAACTTGAATTTATTTATATATAAATAAAGAAATATTATAATCCTAAATAAATAGAAAATCTATTCTTTAAGAAGGGGGATATAGTTCTCCTAGCTATAAAAAATATTACTATAAAATAATAAAATAAAAAACTTAATCTTAAGTATATTAGTTCTTACCCTATAAAAAAGAAAATCTTATAAAATAATTATAAACTTAATCTACTAAAAGATATTAAGATTTATCTAATCTTTTATATTTCCTTATTTAAATCTATTGCTAATATTATTATAGTAAACACAAGATTATATATCAAGCTAGCAATTAAACCATAGGAAGAATATACTATTAAAAAGATCCTAGAAAAAAGTATAATAGATAGAAAAGTATATTATTATATAAAATAAAAAGGATATACTAAGAAAATATAGGAATTACTATAAAACCTTATATATTACTCAAAGAAATTAGATAAGTTCCTTTATAAGAAGCAATAATTAAATTATTATTAAGATAAGTATTAGCCTAGTCTAATAAGAATACTAATAATTAAGCCTTAACTAACTTTACTATAAAAAAACTAATTACCTTTAAATACTCTTTTATCTTATCTAATTACTTAAGCTTAGCAAATACTATTATTACCTAGGACTATATAGCTAATATTACTATATAAGTACCTTTAAATACCTTTTATAATACCTTAAAAGCCTTTTATAATACTTTAAAAGATATATATAATAATCCTAATTACTTCTTTATCTTATCTTATTACTTATATAATTTCTTTATTTCCTAAACTACCTAAGATATTTTACTTATTAGTATATATAAAAATAAAAAAAACCTTAGCTATACTTATAAATTATAGAATCTAAACCTACCTAGTTATAAGGCATATAACCTAAGATATACTTATTATACTAAATAGAACTAGACCTAAAAATATACTTATAATCTATCTATAGATACTATTCATAGAAAGGCCCCTTAGTACTAAATAAACCTATATAGAATAATAAATCCTAATTCTTATACCTCTTCCAAAGGGACTCCTTTAATAAAATCTAATAAGGTATAATATTAGTAAAGATAAGAAGATATAAGGGATATACTTACTAAGTAAAGTTATAAAGGAAGAAAAGAAAAAGCTAAAAAAATAACCTATAATAATCTTAAGAATAAGACCTTTAAAGGGGAAATATTATATTATAACCTAGAACTAACTTACTCTAGAATTAAATTATTATACTAATAGAAATCCGAATAAAGACCTACTTTTTATTTTTATTAGTAAGGCTTATTACTTAGTATAATAATTAATTAGAAGGTATAGCTTAATGTATATAATCTTAGTACTAAGGCCTTGGATACTCCAAGGGCTTACTTATACTAGTATATATTTAAGATTTCTAGGAGTTATTACTATTAAGGTAAAATTTAGCTTTTAATATAATTTAATTACTTTTAATTATTTACTTTAATTAATTAATCTATTATTAGATATAATATATCTTTATTATATTTTTACCTCTTATATAGACCTAATATGCCTAATCTATCCTATCAATATAAACTAATAGTATAAATAATATCTCTTTATTAACTAGCCTACAAAGCGCCCACCCTTAGCCCTTTAATGCCTAGCTATTAAAGCTTTGCTATTTCCTCTATTAGAGCTAGGACCAGACTATTATATTAATAATAAAGATTTTATTTAAAAGGAATATATAAAGATTAATAAAATAATAAATAAATATATTTTAGGTAAATTTAAGGATATAAAGCTAGAAGAAGAGAGGTTTTTAGAAGATATTAATAATAGCTAATATAATTAATAGCTAGAAAGGACTATAGATATTATAAGGTTTATTAAGAACTATAATAATAGAAGTAGGGCTAAAAAGAAATATAGAGGTTACTAAAAAGTTATAGAAAATTAGTAGTCTAGGCTAGATTTTAAATATCTAGGAAATTAAAAGTGTGTTTATTTATAATTATTAATACTATTTTATATTATAAATTAATATCCCCTTTATCCTATTACTTTAAATTATATTAAATATTTATACTAATCCTTTATTTTACACTAGTTTATTTTATCTATTGCCTTTTACTATTACCCTATTATAACTTTAACCTTATTATATCTCTTATATAAGAATACCCTTATCCTATTTTAAAATTTATTATCTTATCTATTTACCTATTATAATAAAAATACCTTTATTATATAGTAATAAATTATAAATTAGTACTAAAGAAATATTTACTTACTAATACCTAGGATAGATATTATATTATTATTTAAATAGCTTTTAATATATTCTATAATAACTATAAAATATCTATTTAAAACTTATTTAAGTAAAAAGTAATAATTAATAATAATTCTCTTATTATTATTTATATATATTATTCTTACTCTCTTATATACCTTATATAGAAAGGAACTAGAATATCTACTATAAATTAGTATTTTAAGCCTATAGCTTACTTTAAAATAAGTTCTATATCTTAGTTTATAAAGACTAAAATAATATAATATACTCTATAAGTATTATATTTCTAATTATTCAAATTAATTATATTAATTAATTATACTAATAAGTATAGGTTATTATAACTAGTCATTTTTCCCCACTGGGGTTTTTATAGGTGATAATTATAACTAAAATAATTGTGATATAAAGCTCTTATTACTTCTTGTAAAATCTAACTAAATACTAAATAAGAAAGTATCCTATTTATATATATATAGGTTAAGTTAAGTAATTAGATAAGGGTTTTTTTTAAAAAAAAAAAAAAAAAAAAAATTACTAATAAGTATTAGATTAAAACTCTAGAATAATAAAATAAAGCTATTAAGGTGGTGTGGTGCAGTGGTTAGCGCGCTGTGTTTTTCATAGAGACCGGGGTTTGATTCCCTGCACCAGCCCCCGGCCCAGGGAATAGGTAAAAGAGTTATTGTAACTAGTTATTTTTCCCTACTGGGGTTTTTATAGGCAAATAATTATAATTAGAATAATTATGATAAAAGCTCTTATTGCTCCTTGTAAAATCTAACTAAATGCTAAATAAGAAAGTATCCTATCTATATATATATAGGTTAAGTTAAGTAATTAGATAAGGGTTTTTTTTTAAAAAAAAAAAAAAAAAAAAAAAAAATAAAAAAATAAATTATTTAATTTAATTTTTAACAAAAAAAAAATTTTTTAATAAAATTATATTTTATACTTTAAAACAGAAAAGAAAAAATTTAAAATCCAAAAACAGTAATAAATATATTAGCAATTTGTTTATGAAAAAAAA